>CAJVPS010000383.1:0-25895 GCA_910591765.1 Ambispora leptoticha
GCATTTCCACCCTCTGCTGATTTCAAGTACCACTCAAATGCTTTTTTCTCATCTTTTTGTGTTCCGATTCCATTTTCGTAACTAAAACCAAGATTGTATTGTCCTAAAGCGTATCCACTCTCTGCTGATTTCAAGTACCACTCAAATGCTTTTTTCTCATCTATTTGTGTTCCGATTCCATTTAGATAAAACACACCAAGATTATTTTGTCCTCTGGCATTTCCACCCTCTGCTGATTTCAAGTACCACTCAAATGCTTTTTTCTCATCTTTTCCTTCTGAATTTTGAAAGTTGCGCAAAAGAATGTTTAGTTGTACTTGCATATGTAATTGCTGAGATGTTTTTGTTTGAGTTTCACCAGAATTGAGCATATCATCTAAAACATTTATTGGTTCTAAAGTTTCTCCTGTAGTTGAAACTTCAGAGTTTGTTTGTAACTGTATCAACATATCGTCTATATTTTCATACTCGAGTAAACTACTTTTAAAGGTGCTGATTGTAGTATTATCTGATATATCTACTGATAATTCCGATGAATCATCTTCTTTTTCTAATGATGGCCACTCAATTTCTTTAAGCAGTTGATTCACTTCATGAATATCAGGTCGATTATTTGGTACATTATCCCAACATTGTTTATACAGTTCAACGTATTTGGTAGGCGTCCCTGAAATTGTAATTTCTTTTTCATCTGTTGGATTACAAAGTATATAAACTGTTTTATTTGATGGAATGCGACCGCTAGATAGAACCCAAAAAAGAATCCCAAGACTAAAGATATCAGATTTTTCATCTCGGCGAAAGTTATTAGGATTGCGTAAAAATGCAGGGTCAGTATAATTCATGATTCCATAATTAGTTCTCGAATTAAAATAATCATTTGAAAGTTTCGAATATCCTAAATCCGAAATTTTGATTGTCTCCTGATGCACCAGTACATTGTTATGGTTCTAGTAATTGATAAGTTAAGTTACATGTAAAAATATAGATAATTTCTAGGTAACCAATATTTATAGAAGCAGCTAATTATTCATTACCAGATCTCTATGAATTATTCCAGAATCATGAATAAATTTTAATCCATGAGCTAGTTGCAATGCAAAGTTTAATCTTTTATCTCCTGTGAGGTTTCGATTTTTTGTTAAGAAATCGCTTAGAGTACCGCCATCAGCATACTCCAAAACAAGTATGTATCCATCCGAAGTTTGATCTATTTCAGTTTATAACGATAAGTCCTCGCTCAAAGTTTATTTGATTTCTTTACATTGGTCCGTACCTTTTGTAATTCCATATAGTTGAATAATATTTTCATGTTGTTTAAGTTTAATAAGAAATTGTAACTAATAAAATATATGTATTAATTATAGTATTTCAATTTTATTACTTCAAAATACTTTATATACAAGTTACCTCTTTAATAAATTGTTTATTTATTTTCTTCTTAGATGTTTCTTTTTTTATCCAGAATCTTTTTAGCGCAACCGTCAAATTATCATTTACACATACTGCCTTTGACACTTCGCCAAATGCTCCGGTGCCTATTACTTTTTTATCTGTAAATAATTTAAAGTCGTAAAACTTTGTATCACGCCACTCATTCTTGTTGCTTGAAGACGATGAAGCTGTTAATGATGACATATGTTGTTGATGGTATAATTTATAAAAATACGATACAATTGTTCCTTTGTTAACTTTAAACATATACGCATACCAATACATGTACATGTACATGATTCTGTTACATGTACATGTGCAACCACCACAAAAAGTAACGGTAACACCGACCGATTTGCATGTGTAACAATATGGGGAAATATATGCGTTTTCACAATTTTTGTTATTGTTTCTAAATTTTTTTATTATTTTCTTCTTTTACTTTTAAACATACACTAGGCGAAATTTTTTTAGGTGTAAATATGATACCTCTCATACCAGTTGGCCATTTTTGACAAAGGATAAAAATAGGGATTTTTATTAAAGTTATGAATTTCAAGCAAGTTGCAAGAATAATGTGTCGTAACCCAGTAAGAGTATAATGATCTCTTGCCAAGTACAAAAGGAACAGGAAAAACAAAAATTTACCACCATCCGAGAAATCATAAGCTTTTAATAATCAAGAAACAAATACACTTATGCAAGAAGCTAAAAAAATCCTGAGTCATTTCATAATATTAATAATAAAAAATTCATACAAAAGCTTATTTAAGATAATTTGGTTTCTTTTAGCCACTCTTGATATAACGAAGTAGTCGGTTCTATATGTAAAACTTCATTATACATTATATCAAGCGGAAGTATTATATGGTTTATAATAAATTGTTCCTGAACTCAAGTTCATTATATTGCGATTTTAATTAGACTTTGTTATATTGAAGGGTTATTATATCAAGAGTATCTTTTGTATAATTTGTTTATTGATTTAAGAAAATATGATGTTACAAAAAATAAATTAAGAAAATATGATGTTACAAAAAAATAAAACTTGATCTATATTAGAAAAGAAGTTATGAATATAACATGTATTTAACAAAACATTCACTAGTTAGAATTTTTAAATTAAATCTTTAAAGATTCTCTATTAAAATAAAAATTCTCTAAATTCAAATAATAAAATTTTGTTCCAAGACAAAAATACATCAACTTTTTAAGGCAAAAGAAGTAAAGTCATCAATTTTGTTAAGCACAATAAAAGCTATCAATTTTGTTAAACACAAAAAGAAATAAAAACTATCGTTAAGGAATTAAGAGCCGAAACGTTAGGTAAGTTTCAAAAGTAAATATAATACTTATTTTTCTTCAAACTACTGATTGCTTGATTCTTAGACCTTTGAATAATTGTCCTTTAAATACAATTACAGAACTACATAACTATCTAGAGTACAAATGAGAACTTGGCACGAGTTTCGCGGGATCTGAAGGTACAAAGTATGAATTGTTTAAGAATCCTCACAAAAAGTGGCGTTGCTATGCTTCGATACAAAGAATCAAGTGTAATTATAAAAGTCTAACTACATGTTAATGTAGAACACCAAATGTGAATTTTGGTATGAATTTTGTAAGAATTTCTATGGATCAAAGAAATAACGTACGATACGAATGTTTAATAATCACATTCTTGAGATCGTGAAATAAGAATTAGGGTGAGGTTGATATCACAAAGTAAAGAATTTTGTATGAAATTTCGACGCGACATCTATTTTGATGCTGGGATTTGCTTCGAACATGCACAATCCTTTTCATTACACAAGAGCGATAGGCGTACCAAATCAGGAACTATACATTTATTTTGTTTTCCGGAATTACGCGGTTTTTTCCGATGCTACGGCAGCAGTGAAGTACAATGTACATGTTAACTACATGTAAATTGACTTTTTCAACCCTGCCGAACATTTTGCATATTTATTTGTCTTCTCCATGTCAGACTTTCAAATCAGAGTAACTTTAATTTATCAATTTATCATGTACGCATGCGTAGCTTAAAGTTGTGCAAAGTTTAATCAACGCATCCATGTACATGTATAAATATCGCTGTCAATAAAAAGAATGACTGATGATAGGATTTATCGATTATATAACCAGTTTTTCGTTGTATTTCACGTTAAAAATAAACAGGGTTTAGTTGCGTGATTTGTTTTTCATAGTTAAATTATTATCTTTTGCTAGATTCTTTTGCATTTAACTTTTGCAATTGTGACATGAGCTATGTATTAATATTTGTATGAAGCTGATACGTAATTCTTAAAACAACAAATGATGTTATCGTCTTAAAAGAACAAATATTTACTATTGTCCAATTTCATTAGTCCTTTTTTTGGTATAAATAACTTTAACAACGGAATTACATGTACATGTGTATGATTCAGGCGGATTTAACGAGAAGCTTAAATGATTTAAATTCTAAAGCCATCATTACTAATAAATGATAAAGGTATCTGCAAAGACTCACGTTTTAGAAAACTTATCTGCAAATTCACACAATGGAATCCAAATACTAAGAAAATAGAATTGTTGGCGATAAAGCGAAGAGTATTAGCTTTGTTCTATTTAAACAAAAATCTCATCCGATTATTGAATTAAACTGAATTTTTTAGTCTCCCAAATTTTACATGACACGTATTCGGCGGCTTAGCGTGAAATTTAGCGCTATTGTAATACATGTACATGTATGCTGTTAAGGAAATAATACATGTTGTTGGCTTACTGTCAAATTCTACCCCAGTCATGCATAGGTAATTGTAAATTACATGTACTCAACCTGCTTTTCAGAGGAAAGCATTAAACTCACAAGTATAAAAGCGACATCTCTTGTCTTTTTATTCAATCAATTCATCAAAGCACTACTTTATATTTTTTTCTATTTCTCCTCAACGAAGACATTGTTATACATAATAATAATAAACATGAATACACAAAGATACACTATCACCATCTTCATGCTGTTTGTCTTAATTTTAGTTACGAAAAATATTGTAGTATCGGCACCAGCGCCAGCACCTGATACCATGAGCACTACCACTGTGACGAACTTTGTTAATAGTATGTAGCTTGCGTGATTTTTATATATGATTTATCGAACAAAAAAATTAAATTTTTTGTTTTTTAATATAGGTACTTGTTTGCAAAATAATGGTACAACTACAGCCAACGATGCAACTGGTGCCATAAAGACCGTGGTAACCGATGCCACAACCTCAAGTTAAACTGAATAATCACAAACAATAGTTTGATTAAGCATTCAATATTAATAGAATATCTATAAAATAAAATTTACTGATTATGACGGGTCGGGGTTGTCAAATGTTTTGGTATTTCCCAAGATCCGGCTAAACATTATAATCTTAATACTAATAGATATTGTGACATTGCTCGTTTGTAAGCAAATGGCAGCATCAATGTTTAAAGTTCCCATCACTCATAATAAATTGAAATAGAAACGGTGCAAATTGTAAATCCTAATATAATAGACACTGTCATAATCCAATAGATATTTTTGAAAATGACACATGCTGTTACACCTATCCGTTTTCAAAAGATGGACAGACTTAACAGGTTTGTGAAAAGTTCAGGTGGTTGGATTGGTTCTTGGCGGGCTTCTTTGCAATGTGCTAAACGTTTCTGTACCAGTAACTACAGCTACTGAGGGTGGCAAAGGGTTTATAATGTTTGAATTGGGAGAGGGGGAAGGAATTACACGGCTAATTACAGCTGATTATTTAACTGTGGACTATTTTTTAAGGATTACGGGTTATTAAACAGAGTCACATGACCGTATGATCGAATCAAAGTCTCTTACGAATAGACTATGCTCACAAAGGAATTAATGCGACAATGGCTTTCTTCTGGTAAAAGTATAGAAACCCGAAGCTCAATAATGTAAGCAACAAAAGGTAATTCGCTTTGCTCTTTTATTATAACTTGTCTTGATTAAAGATCCAAGAGTGCCTATATTTTACATTTTTACATTTGAATTGATGTTCTAATGAATAACTCCATTTTTACAGTGATCGAAATAGTGAAAAACACATACAAAACACAGAATACAAAGTATTTACAAAGTGTGTACAAATTTATAAATAACGCTTAAATTATTGTAACAAATAAAGTAAATAAAAAAGCAAAAAGAAAAACAAAAACATGCAAAAAGATTATAGTGTTCAATTGATCTTAAAGAATTATCTTTTATTGGAACGGAATAATAAAAAATAAGAAATGTAATTAAACGAAATACTACGCTACTATTGGGTATTATTAATTAAAGTGTTCGAAGTACATAAGTAATGTGGTTTGGGGTTAGGGTTAGGGTTAGGGTTATTGCTTTTTATGATTATTGTTATTGTTATTATTATATTTTTTTGGTTGTTTTAATTTTTTCGTTATTAGTTTCCAAAAGTAGCATGAATCAATTACCTGCCGGTCATGTCAGTAAAATCACGGATTTAGATCACAATTAGGGAAACTTTAATTCCAAAGGTAAATTAAGTAACAAACAACTTCTGAAGTCATATTTATAAGCATAAATTTTTCATCCTAAGAAGAAAATAATAAAATACAATTTTTATTTTACACACAATACATAATACAGTGGTCTAGCAGAATATTGTGAACACTTTTAAATTTTAAATATCAAGCTAAATAAGCAAATTATTGAAAATAAAAAAAAATTTCAATTCTTGGAAGTTTAGCTTTCAAACAAAAAAAGAAGAAAAATTCCATACAGTAGTATTTGAGAAAATTGCATCTAATGAATTTATAATTTTTGATTACAAAAATCATAAGGAAAGTTTTCTAGCATAAAGAAAATATGCGATGTCTCGATACCCAATAAACGAAATTAACACCATTTTGATTCTTCATAACGACGAATCAGATGGTGATATTTTTGTGGATATTGGATATCGAGATATCGCACATAAACGCATAATTAATTTGACTTGTCACAACTTTTACGAGTGATATCTCATCATTCGCATCTTCTAATCAAATGGCGATAAAAGTCAAAAACGATCACCAATATTTTTTTGGCGACTTCAAGATGCGATAACTTGATACGCAGTGATCGGAATCGCACCATCCGATTCGTCTCATTATGACGAATCAAAAGGTAGCAATTTTTTGTAACATCGACCACTGATATTTCTTTCGTCTTAACACTTTCCTTTACTAATGATTTACGTATTAATGAAAAAATTACTACATGGAATTTCTTTTTTTTGTTTGAAAGCTAAACTCTTCAAGGAGTTAAAATTTATTTTTATTTTTAATATTTTGCTCGATATTTAAAATTTAAAAGTGTTCACAATATTCTGCTAGGCCTCTGTAATAGTGTAATTAAATATTTATGTTCATAAATCATTCTGAGCAATTGCATGTTATAATCGTATCGTTGATTCACAATAGATGGCTCATCGACATTCTAATCGAAAATCTATGCTTGTAGTTTATATTTTTTCTTCTTTGCTTGCTTACTGGATGCATTCCTCTAAAATTTAATTAAATCTCTAGCATCGTGATTTTGACCGAATTCCATAAATCATCCACATAGTTACTAACACTTACAAACATGAATGTGGAATTTTATTTGTTCAATATGTTGACACTTCACACAATTATTGTCAGTAGTATACGTACATTTAATTTCAAACATGTTTGATTTTATAAATAACCAAGAAACCTGTGTGGTATTTAATTGATAAAATTCATGTAAATTGTTATCATGTACCAGCCATTCTGTTTATAACATAATCTTCAATTGTGTCGGGAGATAAGCTTGATTTGTATATAGAACTATATTTTATGAAAATAATGCTTTAATGCTTTTACGAAAAGCACATTCATGATTTGATTTGGTAATACATGTACATGTTGTATATGAAGCTTCTGTTGAAAGTATTTAGATGCGCAACCTAGGGATGTAAAAACTAGCTTATAGTTTTATTTTAATAACATTCAATTCCGTAATTCCTTTAATTTTTCCTTAAAATTTGTTAAGAGAATATCGCTGCCAGAACTTCTCGATCATCATTGATATAATACAAATAATTGACCGAAACTTCTGTAATAATTGCGATTAACAATTAAGCATCTAACCTCGATATCTTTACTGTAACGACCTTAGGATTTCTGAGTCAATAATTTCTTTAGTAATTATACGATACAGATATTATTTACCAAATTTTACCATAATTTTTGGACTAATCGTAATGTCCAACACCAATTAGTCTATCTTTGCCCCCCCCCCCCTTATTAATTTTATTTGTTATGATTATCAGTTTCTCGATCGATCTCTTAAGAAACATACATTTTTGATAGTGTTTGATATTCTATATCTTGAAATTCAAGACTTTGTTATTTCTCTAATGAGCTTACTTGTATTGTTCTTAAATATATTGTCTAGAACCTATAGTTAGAATAAAATATGATAGCATAGCATAGAATTAACAATAATCAATTGTATAAAAAGGTGAGATGCTAGCCTTTGAAAGACATGCTCTAACCAAATAAATAAAAATTAACCTTCTTACCTGTAATAACTCATTTACTTGTAAATTAACTATTTTTGTTTTATTTGGTTATCTTCAACCTTGCATACAAGTAGTGAACGTAATTCGACTTTGATTTTGTTGGTAGAAACTAAGCCCAACCCTTGACTTTGCGTACTGTAGTTTTTTGGTTAGCTGAAACCATCTGGATGTCTGCTTCCGAAGTAACTTTTGATAAACGCGTTACTTTGCTATAGATGATCAGAAATCCTCTTGAGCTCCTTTTGTAGTCTAGAGTATACTCTTTTTGTTACTGTTTATCAGAAACCTCCTTAATATCCTATCGACACTAAAATTTAGCATTTGTGAAAGGTTGATTTGAACACAAAACATCTCACATCTTTACTCAATAAGACAAAAAAATGTCATTCAATGACTAATATGTTTTATACATTGAAACATTGAATTTGCATCTCTAGCGTAAATCCTGTTGTTTTGAATATCTGTAACCAATAACAAGAGTATGAAGAATATAATTAATAAGTTATTTTGACACATTAATCATAATTTTTGACTCGATTCTAGTCCTTATCTTGACCTTAAAAATCTATTTTTAACCATTGCATTACACAATGTCTGATTCAGAGTCTGATCAGTAAATCGATAACACAATTTCAAGGTTAGGATTAGATTAGTTAGTCATGAATATATTTGTGATCAACATATGTAGGTATAACTGTATTATTGTTCACCGACAATATTTGCACATAATAAATGCATATAAAAATAACTTCGATATAAGAAATGTTCATTATTTGATAATTCAAAATTAATCTATTTAACTTTCTTTTGTTATAAGAAAATTGATTAGTAATCTCTCGACAAAAACAAACTTTTTTGTTGGACTTAGTAGTTTTATAATTTTGCTGTCGCAACAAAAAAATCCTGTGATTATGAAAATTCTGGAATGTTGCGAGATCTTCCTAATTAGTAATATTTCACGAAAAGAATTACATGCACATGTATTATTTGAATTTTATTATATGTTAATTATTACTATAAAAAATTAAAATTGAATAAAGTTCTATTATTTATAATCAAAATAAAAATAGTTAAAGTATGTATTTGAATATGTTATTTTAGAACTATTACAGTGACGATCAAAAGTAAAGGAACGCAAAATTGAAAATTGTTAAATCGTGATATCTTTACACAGACTTGAGAAAATCAAATTATAGTTGATAGATTTAATTAAGTATATGCAAATAACTTTAAATGTAACAAATTCAAACCAGACTATTAAGTTAATTATTTCATAATCATAATATTTATTCATTTTTTAGTGTTGCATTATATTTGCTCATTTTTAATAAAATTTATATAATCTTCAAAAAACATTATATTTTTTAACTATACCCAATATATTATCATCTAGTATAACCATCATGTGCTTTATTATGTCAAAAATTCTTTCTGGCATAGAACAAATTAAATTCATATAATAATTCATATCAATTTCCTTCCAGACCAGCTGAATTTTTCCACAAGTCTTCTGTATCTGAAATTAATCCTGAAAGATATCAAAGATAATAATCTACTTTATTTTATAAATATTTAATTAGATTTAAATTGAATAATTGTGCTGACCAATCTAAAATAGTAATATTATCATCATCAAAATTGTTATATATTTAGAATTATTGTTCTATTAGAAAATGATCTTGTTAATAGTAAATTCATATTCTTCAATGATATTTATAAGATTTTTTCAAGAATTTTTTGATATAATATATTATTTACATTTTCATCATCTTATAAAAGTTGCTAATATCATGACTAATAAAATAATTCTATACTATTACTTGTTCATTATCAAATTTTATTATAGATTTAATATAATAATTTTTAATAATTTATCATTTTTTTCTAATAGTACTATTTTTTATCAGATTCAAAAATCTGAAACTTAGATATATCAAATCAAATTATCTTTGATCAATCTTTATATATCCAGTTTTTAAAATTTTTTGCAAATTTAAGATGATATTTAGACTTCAGATATGATTTTTTTTGTTTTATTCTTGCTACTAAATTATTTTTTTAATATATAATAAAAGTATGCTCTGAAATTTTATATTTTCAGTTTCTTGAAGATAATTTTGAATAATAATAGCAGTAAAGTAGTCATAAAATATAATAAAATGAATTATTATTTTTTCTAACTGGTTATTTAATAGTTATAGAAAACTAGACTTACTTATATTATTTAAAATATATTATTCATATCATTTTTTATTAATATATAAGATTGTAAAAGACTAATTTTATAAGTTCTTGCTATTTTTCTTGTAATAGAGTAATATAATATTTTAATATTTGTTTTTTATTATTAAAAAGTTATAATATAATTTAAGAAAAAAAAAGATAAATAAAATAATTATTTATATTATAACTTTTATATAATATTACTTATTATTTAATCTCTTAAAATAATTAAAGATTAAAAAAAATGTAATATTTATTTTTATAAGTTTATATATTTATCTTAAAATTATATTAATAATAGTAAATTAAATTTTAATAAATTAAACTAGTATTATTTATATATCATATTTATTAATTTTATTAAATTTTACCAGTTATTTATAAAAATATTGTGATTTAATAATTTTTAATTTGTATTATATTACTTTGATTATTATTATATATTAATTTAGTCTTATTTACTAATACAAATCATTTATATTAATTAAGTTACTATGAATAAAATATAAATTATATATAAATATAATTATTTAATAAAATATAAGCAAAAATAATTAATAATTAAATAAAATAAAAAATTTTAACTATAATAAATTTCTTCATTTAATTTTGAACTTCATTAAAAAAAATATTAAAATAAGATAATTAAAAAAATATCTATTTAATTTTGAGCTCTATTGAAAAATGTCAAGTTAAAATTAAAATAAAATAATTAAAGAAAGATATCTACTTAATTTTAAATTTTATTAAAAAAATATTAAGTTAAATTAAAATAAAATAATTAAAATAAAGAATTATAAATTTTATTTCTCTTATTATATTTATATAAAAATCTTTAAATATAAATCTTATTATAAAAAATAAAAAATTAATTAAATTAAATAAAAATAAATTACAAGAATAAATCTTATTTTATAATATAATAATAATTAATAAGACTAAAGCTTATTATTATAAAATAAAAAGAAAATAAGAAAAAAATAATTAAACTATATTTAAATAAATAATTAAATTATATTATTTATAATTTTTTTAGAATTATAAAAATATATTAATTAATATAATCTGTTTAGATCATTCTTTGTTAATAAAATTTATAATTATTTAAGAAACTAATTAGCATAATTAAGATAAAATAAAAATAATTATAAATATTATTAATATCAAATAAAAAAGAGATATAAATATAATTTTTCATTTATTATTTTTTAAAAAAGTCAATCAATGTAATAATATATTAATAAACAAGAAAATTAAAGTTTGATTAGTAATAATTCAGCTATAATAATATGTTATACTTAAGTTAAATTATTTAGATTCAGATTTTTAGCTTTAATAAAATTATATTGCGTATAATTGAAGCAGCTAATAGTATTTTCTCAAGTCTATCTATGGGAATTGATAAACTTTCTTGCAATCGATAATTTTTTATCAAGCAAATTTTTCTTACAGTAGAAATACATAATTGATATTGATTATATTCTGATAGCTAATAAAATACTTAATTTCTCTATAGCAGAATATTTCTTTCTTCTAGTAACTTTCTTGTCGATTATACTAATCCAGTTTATTATTAAAATTCTCTTCAAATTATATCTATTATTTCCATCTTAATTTTGAGAGCATTATTATAATAATGTTTATAAATTCTTTCCTGATATAGCATGGAAATTTCTTTATTAATCTTTGAGTAGTCCTTATCTCACAAACCAAATAATATTTATAATATTTTTTTAGAATTTTCTTGTAAATATTTTGCAGTTTCTTGTAGATTTCAAGTTTATATAATTTTTTTTATTATTTGTTTGCAAGATAAATAAAGCATTTTCAAATATTATTTAGAAATAAACAAACTAGTAAAAATATTGCTATCAAATTAGATTCGGATATTCTCTTGGCTCAGTAAGCTAATTTATTTCATGATATTGGCAGAATAGTAGAAATTATTCGCATATTTTGAGTGATATTAATTAACCTAGCTAAAGAATATCAGAAATTAGAGACGATAATTAATGGAATCTCTTCTTATCGAGATTTTTCTTCAAATAATTTTTATTTCCTAATTGTTCTAGCAATTAATAAATTATTAGCGGCTTGTCTTGAACCTTGTAACTATCAATTAGAATTCTATATTTAGCAAATGAATAATCTAAAAAATATTGCTATGAATTTTCTGACATTAAAAAGTTACATCTTTCAAAATGGATGAGGAGTATGAATAATTGTTAATACTAAAAATTAAATGATACTATAATTTTTAGATCAATCTGAAACCTGACCTGATCTGAATATTATTATTTCAGAAGGTTTGGATCCAATATGGTCAATGTCTAACCCAAACTAAAATTTTTGGCTCAGATCAGATTGTTCTAAAACACAAAAGGAGCTTTAAACAAAGGTAAGATATAAAAAGAAACAAAATCTGAAGCAACGTTAAGTGAGAATTAAAAAATAATTCAATTTATTTATTTTCATCAAACCAAAAGAAATGAATTTTATATGCATGAATTCTATAAGAATTCTGTGAGGATTTCTTTGGTCAAAGGCAACGTATAATATGATTGTTTGTGGTTTGTTATTATGATCACATTCTTTGGGACGCTAAAGAAGAATGGTTGGATGAAATTCGGGTGGTTAGAAGAGGCAACGTTAATGTTGATGTCACAAGGTAAGAATTTTTCGAAGAGAAATAATCATTCTAATCGTTTCTATATTTTGGGGCATAAAGGTTTGGATCGTTGGACTTTACGTAAACACAGGACTTCTACTGGTCACAGGTTCGTTTCGTAAATTGGGCAATCACGGGATTTTCTTTGGTACAAACTACATGTATAAATCGTTCATTTGAATTTACTTTCTAATTATCTTTACAAAATGAAGGTGCACAAACATTCAAAAGATTCTGTAAATTTTAAGAAGTTGGTATACTTTGAGGGAATGCAAACAAATTATTGGGATCATATTTTGCTTTGATGTTCACTAATTTTTGATAATTAGCGCCATAATATGCGTTCTGCCAATTACTCAAATCACGATCAATATAATTCTGATAACTATAAGGAGAAGTGTATTGACTTTGGAAACTGGCACTGAAAGAGTTTATATTATTGAGACAGTTTGTTGTTAGACTTGAATTCATCCAACCATTCGTCAATTGAATTAAGAGTAATGGATCACGATGAACAAATGCCATTGCATTTGAGGGAACTCGGTTGATAACTCCGCCATAAATATTAATAATCGCGTAAGTACGACATGCAGGTGATGCCAGATAGTTATTGAATGCATCAATGCCAGCAGCGGAGAGACCAGATGAGCCGATGTACATGGATTTTGCTTTGAAGTAAAATGATTGATGAGTTGGCTTTCGGACGAATGAATCTGATCGATTGGAAAAGAATACGACCGAATCGTAGAAACTCTCTTGGGCTACGCGTATTGTCCTGTATCCGGGTACCGCTAAAATGCTTCTTAAGACATTTGAGAGACCTGATTGCAGACCAAAATAAGCACCTTGAATTTCTAATCCAGCTTTACTCCATATTAATCTGAATGTCACCTCATCAGGTCCATTAGTTGCGTATTTTTCAATAACTGGGATTAAAGTTTGTGTTGCATTTGTCGTCCAGTGATACTGGAATGAAGTGACTTGCGTTTGAATAGGTGTAATGTTAAATATGAATGATGTCACAACTCCATAATTTCCGCCACCAGCACCACGTAAGGCGAAGAACAAATCAGAATTTTGGTTTGGAGATGCGGTAATTAAATTACCATTGGCATCTACCATGTCAATTGAAAGAACGTTATCCACAGCTAAACCGAATTTACGAGAGTATAATCCATAACCACCGCCTAACGTAAATCCACCAATGCCAACATCTGGACACGAGCCAATAGGAATCAAATAACCGGCTTGACTAAGCGCATAGTGAATTGGACCAAGTCTATTTCCAGCACCAATTATTGCCGTTTTTGCTGTAGTGTCAATTGCTATTTGGTTCAAATTAGTCAAATCAATGACGAGAGATCCGTCTTTTCCACCAAGTGAGTAAACTTCATACGAGTGACCTTATACCGTTGGATGCGAAACCGAAAATAAATAAATTTTTTTATCAAAATCAATCATTTAATTTATATGTACGTACCTCCTGATCTTGGTGCAACATTTATGTTCGAAGCTGCCGCGCATTTAACTGCTACTTGCACGTCTGCAACGTTCGCTGCATACACAAAAGCAGCTGGTGCTATTAATTTAGAGTGCTCGATTAGCTAATAATTTCACTTCGAGTATTGTGAAAATTTTAGTGATAAATACAATATGTAATACGGAGGTTTTCCTCGGATTTTCCTTGCAAATATGCAGCATCCCCTGGATAAACGACGTTTCCACTGATACCAATCAAACATGTTTTGAGACCAGTAGGTGTTGGAGTGGACGAAGTAGTGGTGGTGGCTGTGGTGGCGGAGCTGGTGCAGGCATTGTCCACAGTAGCACCAAACTACGAACAGTAATAATTGTTGATCAAAGTGCAAAAATATCGTACATATACAAGAAGAGATACCTTAGAACAACATGGATAGCTATCACTACAAGTTATACCAGAATTCGAACAAACCTGGGTTCCTCTTTTTTCTAGTGGACTTCTACGAGCTTCTAAATACAAGGCATAAACGTTAATTTGTGACAATAGCAACTCTCCGTATATTACCAAGAAAACGAGCAATAATTTGCTCGTACAGATTCGAATATTCATTATGTAGAGTTGTATTCGCTTTCCTTTGATCTTTTAAGAAATTTGTGTGAACACTTTACGTAAGATAGAAAAACGAAGACAGCGAGCGATGTTTGAATTTATTATTTCAAGTGGCTTTTACATTCATGTAAAACATATGATAATGATAAACTAAATTTGGGGCATGTCTACGGGAAACCTACGGGCAGTGCTTGTGGACAGTGCTGAATCAGGTGATCTTTCCGACCAGTGATGGACAAAAATTTATAATCGGTGGTTTTCAGATTTCCATAACGATAATCTATAATGTACAAATGATTGTCAATCAGCACAAATTTTTGCTCGATTATGGATTATTAAAAATGTCGGAAAGGCAATACTGTCTAACAACCAATAACTTATCCTGACTCTAATTTGCTTTTAATTTTCCAATAAGTCTGAGTTTCAAAGCTTTTGATAAAAATATTGAAAGGTCCTTTCTGCATGTAGCAACATAAGAGTATCCAAAGCTATACAATATATCCCGGCCGAGCCCAGCTTTTGACGCCAACAAATAATAATTCGATTTGATTATTATTTATAAATTTTCATATGATAAAGTTCGTGACATAAGAGTCCGAAATTTTGTTTTTTATCAGTGAACAATGAAAATCAAATAAAAAAATTAAAGATTATAGATCTATTCTGTCGAATTATTTTTGTTATGCATTCCTTATTTATTATAATTGCACCTGGATAAAACCAATTTTCATTTATAATGAAGTTTTCTGATATACCAAATTTTTTATATAATTTTACACCTGAATATAATGAAAACATGATTATACCGAAAAAATTGGATATCAAGGTTCACTGTGTACATGTATAAGGGAGTCTCTATTTCCATTATTGAACTGTGTCACGTGATAGTATTATTTCTGGATGTTTATGATCTTTATGGTGCATTCGCTATTTTCACCGCGAATAATTTCATATTTGGGCTATTTGGGTTTAATATCTCATGATCCGGTGGATGAAATCGAATGCAAAGCCCATCATTCGATTCCCTAGTCCTGCATAATCGAATGGTGGGCTTTGCATTCGATTTCCTCAAGATATTAAGCCACAAGAGGCTGTACGCGTAATTTTTAGTAAACAATTATTGTACAGCCTCTTTGGGGCTCAATGTCTCGAAACACAATGATGAAAATAGAATGCAAAGCCCAACCATTAGATTTCCTAGGTTCTGTTGTTAGGCCCCAAATAGGCTATACATGAAATTTTTCATGGTGAAAATAACAATGTGCCATGATAATCATAAACATCCGGCAATTTCCTATAACGTGACACAATCCGTGGTGGTAATAGTACATGTACATGGTGAATCTTGAAATAGTAAAAATTGTCAAAATTTCATCATATCACGGTTTTATTAATTAATTCACTATATCCAGAGGTTTTTATTACAAAGGATCTGGAACTGAAGTTCTTCTAACCCGAGTTTAATTAGAAAATGCATTCGTTACATCCAGATTGACTAAGTAACTCACCATAATCAATGCTAATAATAATTTTGCTGAATACATCGTTGTGTTGCTATACATAGAAAGGTTTGCAATATTTACTTGAAACATCAGCCCCATTGTTATGGCAAAATCAAAGCCATTGATAATCACGTAAAAAATATGACATTTATTGCAATAATTTATATTAGAAATTCTGAATATATAAGAGAGTTAGCGTATCGTAACAATCTCTTCAGGTGTATATATTATCGATATTCTAATAACGATATCTTTATAAACAAAAAGAACACTAAACATAAACCAATAAGTCGATCAATAAAATAAAAATGTCTTCAAAAACAACGCTCTCATTCTTATTCATACTCATTCTTGCTCTTCTAATTTCGAGTCCTTATATTTACGCATTTCCATTATACGATGCAGATTATACTGAGAAGAGAGGTAGTATAGCTTACGCAGATTTTCCGTAAAATGATTCGAACGTTTTTACATTCGACTACTCAGTTATATGTAAAATCTCTGCGATGACGAAAATCTTTTATAGTTCTGGTAAAAATGTAGCTAATAATTAATTAGTTTATGGTTGTATGTTATATTTTTCTCTTGAATTAATTCTATATACACATGTAATAATCAATAATAAAAATTAATTTATAGCAATCAAACAATCGTGACTCTTATAATTTGTTAAATTCCAGTAGTAAAGTTCATTGTATTAGGAATATCGTTATGTCGAATCAAATTTCGTATAGACTGCGTATTCTTTCTGCTCTAGCTTTTAATGTCATTCTATAATAAAATCTTTATATCATATCTCACCATTGGAATTTATGGATTTCCCAACCAGGATAATGGATACTTTCGAGCTCAATTATGCTTCGTATGAGATGAATTTAAAGCATTTCCATTCATATTTTTTGAAAATATATTCTTGTAATAATTAAATTAATTAAATTATCTGAATAAATCCAAATTGTAACTACTGAAGAACTTCATGACTTAATTATTTCTATCAGAAATGGACACATTTCTGAACCGAATACATTATATTTTCAGTACAACAGCGCTTAAGAATATGTTAATTAGAACAGCAGAAATCAAAAAAGCTTGACGAACAGAAATTACACAAAAGCATTTCCACGAATATAAACAAAAAAAAATCACTCAAATGCAATTTACACCAGTTGAATCTTTACATCGGGGTTAATATCAATTCCAACTGCAGGTACTCCCATTTATTTTCATATTCAATCACAATAACATTTCAGATTGATTTTATAATTTAAATATTATTTAGGTTCTACAAGTGTTAGTTTTTATGTTCCAAATGAAGGTAAATTCACTATTACCGTATATATTTATGTAATATATTAAAAAATACTTGTTTTCACAGAATTTGGTATAAATGTCGTTACTAAATTAAAGAACAATTTATGTGTATCAAACGAAGCAATTGAAGATAAAATGCTTAAATATATCACAATCATACAGTACATTAATATTAATTTAAATATATCAAAATATTTAGGTTCTGGTTTGTATATATCGAATGAAGGTAAATCATTTTTTTTGAAAAATTTCAATAAAACCGATATTAAGAATGCTTGTTTGAATGTGATATCGATGACGCCAAATAAAAAGTGACAGTTTAAAAGAAAATACAAGTTCATAATTGTAGTAAATGTGCTTTCTGTCAAGAAAACAATGTTGTAAAGAATATTTTGATCAACCTCATAAAGAAAATAAGTTTTAAGCGATCTGATAATGATAACGATAGACTCGAAGTTGTGTTGAAATCGGCGATATAAAGCAAATTACATGTATAAAAGAGGTAGAAACTGTACAATTTTTAATTAATGGTGTAGATGTAAAATTATTTTAGTTATTTTTAATTATTTTAACAATAGGTTCGGACTACTCTAAAGTACAGCGATTGTTACTTTGGAATAAACTAGAAACCCAACTACAAATGAATACTCGATAGTAATGGGTTACCCAAAAAAACACGAAATGGGAACTCGTTATAATCTTCATAAATGTATTAAGTTCCAACTACGAAGAATTGACTTGGAAGAAAATTAGAATTATTTACTGTATATTATCTATTCTCTAAAAAAAGGAACTTGTGGATCGCGACTTTCACCCTGGAAATTTATTATTACAAATTTATTGCTTTTGTTGTTAATTTTGGGCTTAACGAACCCAGCAAATGTAAAAATCAAGAAATCTACGGAATACTTCCTTATGAGTCCAGAAGTAGATGGAAAGCCATACACTAACGCTGCAGATATTTTTTGGAATGATCATGTACGAGATTGTAATTGATAAACCACCATTCTGTGAACGAAGACACGATACAGCTCTTGTATTAGACATTTGCAAACGAATGCGACTTACGATACCAAATATTATTCCCGAATGGTGTAAATTTTTTATTAAAAAATGTTCCAGAAAAGAGAAGGAACTTATTACTTTATTGAAATTTGTCAGATATGATTATCCCATATATGCCACCTAATACTTTGCATTGTCAGTATTACGGCGATTTTAAACAAGATGAAGAAATTAAAGGGGGTCCCGAAATAGAAAGACAGAAACAGAAAGAACATTGATGAGGCGATAAAATCACTTAATGAAATAGAATCATTTGATGAGAAGAAGACCTTAGCCAGGATAACAAAAAACAACAAATTCACTTAAATGAAATTTACGCCGGTCGAATGTTTACTTCGAAATTGATTTCAACTGATAGAGGTATGGCCCATTATTTTTATATTCAATCAAAAAATGGCATTTCAGATTAATTTTAAATATATCAAACATTTAGGTTCTACAAGTGCTAGTCTGTATGTTCCAAATGAAGGTAAAATATTATCTTTCATAATACAGTATCAACATTAATATACTAAAAGTATTTATTTACACAAAATGCTAGAATATGATATCGATATCGATGCCAAATTAACAAAATCAGTTATATGCATCTAACGAGGTAAAATTTATTAAATACAATAATGATCACTTTTTTTATTTTATAATGTCAGATGTGATACATGTAATATGAACGGACAAGACACAGAAAATTAAAATTTAAACTCAAAAAATAATACAACGTACTTTTACATTAACAATGTTTCAAAATATTATATACTATAAATCAATAAATAACTAGATTCCAAAGATTATAAATTGAACAACAAGCGCCCAAATGAAAATGTGTTGAAAGAATCAAATGAACGAGGATTGAATCAGAACGAAATCGATCAAGAAAGATAATCGAGGCAAAAATCTTATGATTTCGTTTTATAAAAAAAATACATATACGTGCACGTATTAACGTTAAATATTTGTTGACAAATGACGAATTTACAGTCTCACAAAGTTTGCGGGTCAAGATGGATTACTTTGACTTCTTTATTTCCATTCCTTATGAACTTTCTCTTTTATATGCAAACGTACCTTTTTCTCATTATTAAAGTTTATCTTTTTACCTCGATTTATTCATTTTATTAAGAAAGTCTTCGTAAATTTTATTGACAGCATACTCAACAGCTCTACACTCCAATCCATTATCATGTCTTCATATACATGTATCTCCATGATTTACGCGCAAATTTACGAATAGTTATTGCAGGAACACTGCCAAGACTTTTTTTACTTGTTACTACCTTTTTATGGGACGCATCATTGTAAAATTATTCAAATTTAACATATTATTGATGAACAAGTTAATAATAATTTGACATAACAATTAAAAAAAAATAAAATAATTATGATAAATGAAACTTCACTGACATTGTTGTTTTAAACTTGGAAAATGAACGAACGTGTGAAGATTAAAATCACGGGTAAATTGTTTTGCTTACATGTGAAAAATGCCAAACAATTAAGCATCAATGATTTTTAAATGATTCTCATTTTTTATTAAGAAAAACTGACAGTTCCGCACGATAAATAATGGTGTATAATTTTTTAAATTAAGGATAAGATTATTACATAAAATTATCTTTAAGTAAGGCATCATATTTAATAAAAATCAGCACATGATATAGTATTCAAATAGCTTACTCAAACAATGGGAATTTTAATCATTATTAATGGCGATCATAATTACAAAGTGATTAGTTATAATGATAATAGACCGTAAATAACGGCCTATAGCTATAGTATCTCCTTGTAAAAATTTAAAAAATTTAAGCCTCAATTTTAATCCAACTTTCATCAAAATATTTGTTTCACAATAATAAATTTAAATTCAAAGCATAATTTCTTAAAACTTTAGTGACTAATATACTAGCCTTGAGGATAAAATTGAAGTTTAAGTTTTACAAGGGGGGGGGGGGGTACTATAGATCGCGATTTACAGTAAGCATCAATTTTAAGCAAAGAAATCGGCGAAAAGATGTAGAAAAATTACGGCAAGTAGTCTAAAGATTTAAAACATTGCAAAATTAACAATGATTATATAATTAGTAAATGTTCTCTGCAATCCAACTAATTTATTTTACTCTGCCCATTTAATTGTGACAATTGTATTATTTCAAAGGTCTAAATCAAAAACAAATATTATCAACTTAAGCAACATCATTATTCAATGATACACTTCAATTATAAATGTAAATTCATTAAGTTAAACAAATAAAATTTACAACATTAAAATAAGTAATTAATCCGTAAAACATAATCGTTCTGATTCATTATTATCTAAGTCAGTATTTCACATATATTTTATAAGAACTTAAATATACAGATATTCATGATATTAATAAAATGAAATGTATTGCAAATTTTATCTGTATGTGCATTACTGTAGCTGTTTTATTCACTACCAACCTCTTTGTCTACAATATAAAACATCTTATCAATCTCAATAAAGCCTACACAATGATCAATGGCTGATGCATCAATAAATTCATGTGAACCAATCGGTTGGATGTTTTTACGCAAAAACATGTTCATCAAAAGGTGATGTCCACTGAATGTATGCTAGCAATGTTTTGGACATTCGAATTCATAAACTAAATAATACCTGGCATAGAAATCTTGAACTTCAAATACTGATGGTTGTTTCAGATAGTTTGCATAAATATCTACTTCTATTTTTACCTAATAAAAATAAAGTTAATGACGGGTAAATATTTAAAATATAATTCAAAATAAAATAAACATACCATAACAGTATAATTAATCTTTAATATCGGCAATCCATTTGATCCAATGTAATGATCCTCTTTTATTCTAACCGGCTGTATTCCTTTTGGCTGAAAGACCATTTTAAATTAGCCATTTTAGCAAAGATTTTCAAATTTTATACTAACCATAGGTTGTCAACCTGATACATCTGTTGTAACAGAAGAAATGCTTTTTAATTTTTTTCAATTCGCTTAGTGTTAACTTGTATTGAGTCGAAGGAAAATAAAGAACTTGATCATTTTCTCCAGTATAATGCTACCGAAGTAACCTAAGATTCCGTAATTCTTTAATCTTTACCGAACATAGAGATCTTGATTGAATTGGGATACGGTTTCTGTGACAATTCATGTGTAATGACGAAACGGTCTTTGCTAACAATTAATGCAGGATGAATTCCTCATCTGCTTGGTCATTTGACCTTCCGAGAGTCTCAACAATCGAAAATTAACGTTTAAAATAATCATACTAATCTTCGTGGGAATCAAGACATGTGACAATCTCTTATGGTTAACATAATTTCTCCTTATATTCGAGATTGTTAAAACAGTTAATTAATTCCCTTCACAAATACTATTATCATTGAACACTTCGTAATCATATTTAATTTAGAAAATCGCAACTAACGTTTGTCATCTTTATCCCTTTTAATATACTCTTCTTTTATTTACTTATCTCCATTATCGTAGCCTTTTTCAATAGTTACTCTTCAAACGAAAGAAATAACTTCACGCGTCCACAAAAATAGTCTCAATGATCAAAGCCCTAATCATTCAATTAACATAGATATTTTTTGCCGTCAAGTAATTATTATAGAACAGATAAATTTATATAAACGCAAGCTCTTGGTATTATCGACAAGAGCAAGGAAAAACACAATAAAAAAATAACAATATTAATTAACCCGTGAACAATCCTTCGCTTGTCAATATCCTGTTACTCATCCCGAGATCTTGCGTACTAGAGGCGTTTATCTCTTTGTCCCTAACACAAATCAATAGTAGAAGAACTCCACTCTAAATAAACTAGAATTTATCTTGAGTAATTTGTTTGATTGGCATTGGATAAGTCCAACTGCTGATTTATTTCGTGCCGTGTTGGAATTTGCTATGTGCCTAATTCCTCATGTGAATAGTTTGTTGTCCGTAATAACAAAGCTCAACATTTTCTTCTTGTGTCAGTAGTGAGCAAAAGCTACCTCTATATTCGTTTGAGTTACATGAACCATCAACCTTTGTCGAAGATTCACCTTCAAATACAACAATTAAAATACCTTCTTACCCCTTCCAGATCGTAGTTTTCGTAAAAATGACCACAGGAGACCTATGGAATAATTAGTAAACCTCTATTGTAAAACAAACAGTTCTTGCTCTCCTCTATTGTTATAACTTAAATCTGAAATTCGGCCATTTTTGGAATCAATGTAGCCCCTCTGTGGAATAATCCGCTGAATTAGTAAATATTTTAATAAGACCTCCTGTTGCAGATTATCGAAATCCCTGCATGAACAAGTCCTATAACCTTAGAAAAAACAAAGTTAATCAGCATTTAGAAAATCATCAAGATCCATGATACGAGCCTCTTAGGAGACCACCGCAATACTGCCATCTTTGTTACTTATCTATTCTGAGAAATTTATGATTCTTCACGGAATTTTAGGCTTGGCTATGAGAGAATGATGCCATTAATTATTCGCACATCACCCAGATCATATTTGAATGCCTAGAGCAAAATTGAGTGCAACTTACGGAAAGGATTATTAAGGAGCTGCTCAATTAATTATACAGTATGTCAACGAAGATTTGTTCAAAGTGAATAAAGACAACTAACGCAGAATATACTTACTTTATTGAATAGCGAACCTTCTGAGTCTAGCAGTGACAAGTTTTCAGACTGCCAAATAGTAATTTCATCCTATTAAACTGAAAGCAGCGAGGAATCAAGCTCAGAAGAGGAAATCAAGCAGCTGGAACACTATAACCAAAACAACTATTAAATATCAAACACCTCCAACTCCAATCTAGAAGATCTTCCAGATTTAGAGAAATGGCAGATGCAGCTACTGTCTTAGCCATGATGCAAAGATTAACCATGCATTAACAATGCAAAATACAAGAGCAGTTGAAAAAATGCTCATATCTATACAAAAGTTTTGGAATGGTGACCAAAATCCAGTAGTCTGGCTAAAGGATTTTGAAGTAGCCATTACCGCTAACAGACTTATTGAAGAAAGGAAAATACAAGTCATGCATGAATATTTAGAAGAGTGGCAGTCATTTGGTTTGATGAGCAAGCTGTGAACAATAAATCAACTAACTGATTGAACTAATGCTGGAAATAATGTACATGATTTTAAATACCATCTTACTCTTAAGTTCCAAACTAACTAGAAGCTGGATAATTGACAAGATGAGTTGGAAGAACTACAACAGATTGGAACTGTGGATGAGTATATCAATAGATACTATGAACTGCTTTGTAAAGCAGATCTGAATAATCATATTCATGAAGATAGCTATGTAAGATTTATCACTGAGAACAGAGGTCTGAGCTAAGAAAATGAGTAAAAGTCAATGTAAATGATACTCTTATAAACACATAGAAGTAGCTAAGAAAGTGAAGAAAACTGAGCAGGAGCCACTTTCTAGAGTTTATCATTAAGCAAGCAATATTCTCAATATACATATTAACCAGCTAACAGTCTCAATTACTTGCAAGCTGGATGGCTTAGAAACTACATCCAAATACAGACAAGCAAAAAGTTAATATAGTGAATCAAAATCTAATTAATGAAATAATTAAAGAGTTATTTTCTGTTACAGATTTGATGTTAAGAGACACATCAGCATACAATGCTCAAATCCATCACAAAATGACCATAATTGAAACAGACAGAATGATAATGGATGGAATAAATACAATCTAACCTTGCAAGACAATAGTCAGCTTAACTCAGAGAACTAATTGATGAATAATAAAATATCAATTGCTAATGACAATACATCTTGATAATCCAAATTCAGAAACTAACAAAGGCAATAAATGCTCAAAAAGAGAACTAACATCTGAATATTACTAATTCTTTGTTAGCATCCCATCAATACATAATAGAAGAAAAAAGTTCCTGAATAATCAAACATATACAAAATAATTAAATGATTCAAAAGAAACTCCATTACAGAGCAATCAAGATCAAAAGAAGTAGCAAATAATAACATAAGGGAAGCTGATCTATTAAATATAATAGAAGTAATAGATGAGAAAAAGAAACTGAAACAAAAAAAAATAATCTTATCAATGCTAGCAACCAAAGCAGTACTATATAACATTATCAAAGATCTTACAAGTATGAAGACTAATATTACGATCATCTAGTTGATCAAGATATCTTTGTTCTAATGCATAAAAATGTCAAAGACTATAAGATAACCAATCCAGAAGAATATAATAGGATAGATTACTGGATTAATAACTCAAAAAATAAAGATTACTTCCATCTGATGCAAGACTAGAGTGAAAGAAACTATAATTAATCTAGTAGTTAATATAGAGTTTTAGAATATATTATCATAAAGAACTTCCTAAACAAACAAGAATTAAGATCAAATAAAAATCTACTGTATTAATGATATAAACAATTAATAATTTGCCAATAATAATAATAGAATTATAATTCTTACTAAAGTAGATATCATAGAAGTCTACACCTATATCATAATAGTAGGAATGAACTTTCTAAATAAGATCCATGCAAATATTGATATTAGAAATGAATTAATGATCTTTTATATGGAATAAACAAAAGGAGAAGATTGCTATTAAGTATATATAAATATATAAGCAAATAGAAGAACTTTTGAATAATAAAGAAGATAAAGAAACTGAAATGAGATTTCTCAGACAAGAAATATAAATATAACAATTTTAATTAGATTATTTTTCTTTAGATCTCTTTTAGTTTAGATCTTTATTTTGCATATCTGTATAACAGATTAGCTTTGTATTATATTTCTAAGAAAATCATTTTCACTTTGGATACAAAGATGATTATTATATATTAAATACATCTAGATTTAGCATATTTTTACTCAGATGATCACCATATGTATCATAATTATTAATTTAGAATATTAATATTTTAATTAATTATTTTCTTTATAATTTTATTTATTCTTCTTATTATTCATTTATATTATTATTTATTATTATTTATAATTATT
>CAJVPS010000384.1:0-25876 GCA_910591765.1 Ambispora leptoticha
AACAGCAACAGCAACAGCAACAGCAACAGCAACAGCAACAGCAACAGCAACAGCAACAGCAACAGCAACAGCAACAGTAACAGCAGCAACAATAACAATAATAACAACAACAGCAACAACAATGGAAGTAATTCTAATCAAAGTTCAGTACCCCCATTTTTGAATATGCAGATGTTAGATGGCGTAATCGATCAATTTTTCGGTCAATTTACTAACAGTCGTACTTCATCATCTAATAATCGACAAGATGAAACTGCCTCCCAAAATTCCAATCGTAACAATAACAACAATAACAACAACAACAACAACAATAATAATAATAATAACAGAAACGGCAACCATCATAATAATAACCATAATAACAATAATAATAATAACAACAACAACAACAACAACAACAACAACAATAACAGCAACAACAACAACAATAACAGCAACAATAATAACAACAACAACAATCGTCCAAATGTACACACTTATACAAGAAACAACTATTATCCTATGCCACAATCGCAAAATTGGCGTACAGATATAAATGAAAATCATCGAAACAGAAATTCATCTTCTCATCGAACACGCGAATCAACAGCAACAACAACAACCACGACGTCATCTCAACCAGAGCTGAATAATAATATACCTGTTGGGACACCATCAATCAGCGATATCGTAAAGAATAAATATGATGTCTCTAAACTTTCAATTAAAAGTCTTAAAGAAATTCTCAAAGAAAATCGCGTTGATTTTTCAGGAATTGTCGAGAAATCCGAACTTGTTTTAAAGGTGAATCGTATAGTCGAGGCTACTAAAGAAGAGTTGGCTACCGATGTTGACGCTCTGAGTGATGATGCACTATGTAAAATTTGTTGCGATGCTGTACAAAATTGTGTTGTTTTGGATTGTGGTATGTTTTTCTTCTTTTAATTATCTAATATATCACTTATAATTCTCAATAACATCTTTTAAATATAATCATAGGTCATATGAGTACTTGTATGGATTGTGGGAAAAAGATGCAAGAGGCAAGAAACGAATGTCCAATTTGTAGAGAAACGATTGTTAAACTTATCAGAGTATATAGGGCATAAACATTTACAAACATTTTTCTTACAAGTTGACCGCAATATGCGTAATTAACTTTTTTTATATCATTTTTAAATATGTACAAATTTACGACATGGAATACAGAATTAGATATTTTTTATTGCATTAAATGTAAATGGGTGGGTGTATAGCAATAAGCCCTAAATTACCAATAGAAAGAATAGAAATTATCACATTATCTGATAAGATTGAATAATTTTTTCGAAAGCAACAAATTTAAGAAAACTGTTCCCCGAGTTCTATTTTTATATCGTCAAAACAATTCTAACTAAAAGACGACACAATGTCAAGGTTACCACCTGTCATTATGGATAATGGGACCGGGTATGCTTCTTTGCCGAGTCTTTTAGGAGACTGATAAATCGATTTACACAATTTATATTAATTATTGTGTACGAATTAGCTATACAAAGCTCGGCTTCGCAGGAAATAATGCGCCTTCGTTTGTTTTTCCGACAGCAATCGCCACTCGTGACTCTTCTTCAAAACGCGGAATCGAAGATTTAGATTTTTTTATCGGCAACGAAGCTATATCAAACTCGAAAACCTATGGACTTCATTTTCCTATTAGACACGGACAAATTGAGAATTGGGATTACATGGAACGATTTTGGGAACAGAGTATTTTCAAATATTTGAGGTGTGAGCCAGAGGATCATTATTTCCTTTTAGTACGTAGATCAAAATTGTATATTCTCTTTCCTTCGCCTTATGTTTACATAAATGCTCAATTTACAAGCGAAAAACCATTAATGAATTGTTGCTGTTTTAATTATCTGAATCAAGACCGAGCCACCTCTCAATGCGCCTGAGAATCGAGAACAAACAGCTGAAATTATGTTCGAATCATTCAATATTCAGGGTCTTTATATTGCGGTGCAGGCTGTTTTGGCTTTGGCTGCAAGCTGGACATCCAAAGAGACTAAAGATTATGTATTGACTGGGACAGTAATTGATAGTGGTGATGGCGTGACACACGTTATACCGGTGGTACGTGTTTTCAATAATTAATTAATTTAAGGCTCGATTCATGTTTGCTTGTCTAACCTGTCCCTGGATTAATTAAAGGTAGAAGGCTACGTTATAGGGTCTTCGATTAAACATATTCCAATCGCGGGACGTGACATCACTTACTTTGTCCAGCAGCTGTTGCGAGATCGAAATGAGAATATTCCCAAGGAAGAGTCCCTTAAAGTTGCTGAAAAAATAAAAGAACAGTTCTCGTATGTTTGCCCAGACATTGTGAAAGAGTTTCAACGTTATGACCAAGAGGGTGACAAATTCTTTCAAAAATATAAAGGAGTGAACAGCGTTACTGGAACTGTATGTATCGTCAATATGAATCTAATTAAGAAGTTTATCGTCATAACTACCATAAGTAACGAATTATAGTGTTATAGCCATATGAGGTCGATGTTGGGTTCGAACGTTTCCTTGGACCGGAAATTTTCTTTAATCCAGAGATAGCTTCATCGGATTTCCTAACGCCAATTCCTGAAGTGGTAGATAACGTCATTCAGTCTTGTCCGATTGATACACGTCGAGGATTATATAAAGTATTTTTCTAAGTGAGGTTATTCTCCGTTATCATGTATGAAGGTTGATCTTTTTTTTATTAAATTTATTTTGATATTTAGAATATTGTATTATCTGGCGGTTCGACCATGTTTAAAGGTTTTGACAAACGTCTTCAACGTGATATCAAACGCTTGGTGGATCTTCGTGTTAGAAGAAGTGAGGAATTAAGTGGAGGATTACTCAAGGTATTTGACAAGAGGAAAAAAAAATGATATCGAGCTTCTATTAATTTAAATCTTTATAAAAATTTTAGGCAACTGCAGTAGATGTCAATGTTGTATCTCATAAAAGGCAGCGTTATGCTGTTTGGTACGGTGGTTCTTTACTGGGACAAACGGTATGTCAATCAATACTCATGTCGGTATTATTTTTCTATTATTAACGGTTCATATGGTTTCTTCAGAGTGAATTCTACTCCTACTGCCATTCAAAAGCCGAGTATGAAGAACACGGCCCCAGTATTTGTCGGCATAATCGTGTTTTTGGAAGTTTGAAAACCTGATTCTCTATTCATCATCCTTACAAATAAAAAAGTATATCAAATAATAGATGAACATATATTTAAATTTTTATTTATTGTCTATATGTTTTTAGATTAATCAGAGGTTCTTGGGATTGTTAATAAAGATTTTGCATTATTTTTTGTGCATACATAAATGTTAAGACTTATAATTGATATATCATCCGGATTTAAATTTTCGAATACTAAGAAAATATTAAAAATTCTCAAGATTGCATATAAATATTTTTAAACATGAGGATTATAACTTGGAAAATAAAATATCTCAATAATTATTATAATAAATAATATAGAATTATACAAGAAATTTATACAATAGTCATCTATATAAATATTAATCTGTATTTTACATTTCACAAATTATATTGAATTTAAGATTTAAATACAATCCGATAATGTTCATGTTTTATCAAAGCATATCAAAAATTAAATATAGCAATTCATCAGAATTTGAATTATACTAGTAAAATGCTGATACAGAGCAATCTCCGTAGTGTACACGTGTATTTTTGTGTGACTTGTGTTTTGAATATGTCACTTTCAACGAGATATCTTTTTACAAATTCAAAAATAAAATTAGCAATATTTATTTTATAAACACTACTCTAAATTACTATAAATATGTTGATTTGAATTTCTATATGGTTATTGATTTTTACATAAAAACTTATGGATGCATGTAATGTGAATTAATGCGATATTTGGATTCCCCAAAATAAAAAGATGAATAAATGAATTGAAAATTATTAAAAATGCATGAGAATGATAATGATATAGGAAATGGATTGATTGCTTGTAAGTAATAGATTACCAGAATAACTTAATAAAAAAAAATTGATTTTAGTGATATCTGATAGAAACCCATAACAGAGAATCTGAATAAAATACAAATGTCATTAATATGTATGCTGGATTATTAAATGTAATCTGATTGATTTTTTCCTTTTCTCCCCGTCCATTGCGCCATATCAACCAAAAGAAACGAATAATTTCTTTTTCCTTATCCTTTTGACTCTCGCATTCATGTTTTTCCCTCATAATCCCAATCCCACTGTGATGATCAGTACACGCACCCCACCCCGGGGCAAGCATAAACCGGTATTATATAATTATATAGCTAATTCTCTTAGATTTTGAGTTAATATGATGTCAGTAACACTGCCCATTATATGTCGTAGTAAATTTGTATCAGTAGCATCAGTGAAATGAGGATATACTTCTTTTAAGTCACTACGATTCAGCCGTTGAAATCGTTTTTTGAAATAGTGTGACGTCTGCTTGAAATCATTATTTGGTCCTTGATAATCGGGAAAATATTTTTTAACAGGGGAAAATACAATCTTTTTTCGGAATATATCGATTTTGTTTAGGAATAGAATCATCGAGGTATTTGTGAACCATTGTGAATTACATATAGAATCGAATAGCATTAATGCTTCTAGCATCTGATTAGCATCTTTATCCTCGACTAAACATTGATCATAGCCACTAATTGCCACTAAAAATAAGACCGCCGTAACATCTTCAAAACAATGGATCCATTTTTTCCGTTCAGAGCGCTGTCCGCCTACGTCAAGCATTCGATATGTCAATGGACCCAGATGGAACGTTGTCTCCACAATTCCAGTAGTTTTCATTCGACATCTCAAAATATCTTGATCAGTTGGCCTATAGTTTGATGCGAATACACGGTCCAACGATTCGAAAAAATAATTCATATTATCGTGTAAGGCGTATTGATTTCCTTTCTCATAACATTGCTGTACTCCACTATCAGCCCACAGTGATTTAAGAGGATCAAGATATACACTTGGAAAAGGATTACCTTCCGTAATACTTGGCGGATCATTAAATAAATGAAGATATGACACATTATTTTTATCTCCAAACGGTATCCGGAAATATTCCATCGCCTCTAATACAAGTCTCATCGATTGCATTATGTTCAGGAATACTAGTGAACGATAGGTTTCGCGTTCCCCTGCATTGAAACCAGTGGCGTGAATTAATCGCATTTGCTTTAGGATGGTGCTCTTCCCTGACTCTCCTGCTCCCAGTAAAAGTAATTTCACTTCTGTTTTTAGTTTCTTCTCGTCTTCTTTAATAATTCGATTGATAGCTTTATTTCGTTGTTTTTGTTCGTTTTTTGAAACACAATTTCCCATGATGATTTATACTAAGTTGGTATAAAGGGGTTGGGTGAAATAAACACGAAATATTATTATATATGTGGCTGAAAGAAAAGGTCAAGCGACGATTTATTTATTTGATTGATGTGATTGATATTATTATCGAAAATCATTCATCATCGTTGTAACAAACATTATTTGAATATCCATCTATATGCAGAATTGTGCAAAGACGCACTTGTCCGAAATGAACAATTATCAAATCACGTGCCACGTTTCATTTACATCTAAGATTGAGGGTTTATTACTCGTAAAATCTTTGAAACTATTAAGGTTATTATTAGACTTTTTCTTTTTTCCGAACGTTAGAAGAAGAAACTTGTGACAAAGTGCGTCTTGTCTTTTATTCGCCAAACTTTGAAAGTTAATATTTTATAAATAAAGATAATTCGTTTGGTCTTTAAATAAATCTTAGGAGTTGTGCGCTGGTGAAACAAAAAGGGAAAGAAAATAATATTCCGGGAAAGAGAAAGAGTAAGAGTAAAAATAGCATACATGCAAAAATTTCACGTGATTCTTGAATCATTAATAGTTATATGTTTTTTGTTAGATTTACTCTTGTATGATTTAAAAAAAACATGGCACCACCAAATCAGGATAGTTATTCCAGTAATGAGCATTTGGAAAGTCTCGGAAATAGTTTCTATCTTAAAGACAATCAATCGTCACTTAAATTGAATCAAATGTCCCATCAAAAAGAAAGAGGAAAGCAGCCATCATATCACCAAAAATCCGTATTAAATTACAACAAGTCATCATCTCCTCCTCCTCCTCAACAACAACAACAACAACAACAACAACAACAACAGCAACAGCAATCAACAACACGTCATCATCATCGACGTCGTTCTTTTTATCCTTCAATGCTAGCTTTATTTTTTGGACACACTTCTTCCCTATTAATATTTTTATTTCGGCTAATCTTCCAATCCAATAATTTACCACTATTAATAAACTTCATTTATCATTTGGTGACAACTCGATTTTATCTTGGAAAGTCGCGTACACGATACGTCATAGTCAACAGCAACCCTGAACAGTCAGCGACAGCATCAGGCCCTGTTACTTTTGAACTGTTTAAATATTTGGGTGGTTTACATTCTTCATTGGCCGCGTTATCAATTCTGACCTTGATTACTTCGAGAAAGGATCCAGACGTTTCGCTGAATAATGAGAAAATGTCATTGTTGGTTTTGGGAATAGCGAGTGGATCGACCACTTGGTTTGATTTGAGGCAAACTAGTGTTTGGGATCGGTCATTTTACAAGGAGAGACGTGGCGTTTTCAATTTGTTGGTCGCTCTGATGAATGCTGTCGCTTATCTTCGTTCTGTAAAGAAAAGCCGCAGCTTATTTTAGTGTGTCCAAGATTGGAAACTCAAATGAAAGATATGACACTTGAATATTTGGTGGGATTGTGAAAAATCTTGATAAACATCAAACATTACATTCTTTTAATAAAAGACAAATAACATATTCTCTTAAAAATTATATTAAATGAAGATCATATCCACCTGTGATTATTCAAAACCCGCTTTCGTTGGCTAATAATGCATATCAATCTACGAAACTCCGGGACATTAAAGACAAGCCCACGTGACTTATCACATTACACCTTGCGCACCGATTTAGATATCTTTTTCCCGTACTTTTCATTTTCTTGTGCCGGATTTGTTTTGCCGGGTTGGTTGGTATGCTCTTGAAGCCAATTCAAAGAAAGTTATAATCAGAGCTAAGATTATACTACAGCAAAATGTATAACAAAATTTCGCAAGGAACATTTTTGTCAGAACACAAAAGGTAGTTTCATTCATTTGACGCCATCACATGATCCGAGCATTCCGTTCTTTTTTTTTCGCCATGCTGAATGAAAAACACCACAAGAACTCGCAGAAAGACGAAAAAAATTCATCAACCATTATTTTTGAAACTCTTTCAACAAATAATCCATAATGGAGGTTGGGTCTGAATCACGTGATTCGAAGTTTTTCTTGCGTTCTATTCTCTGTTTTAAATATAGTCAATTATGGATATAATGGAGACAACAAAATAGCTATCCATCAAATTCATTATATTAAAAGGCCATATCATATTAATACTTATATAGCCAAATGATCTATGAGAGGTCATATTGATCATTAAAAGTCATTGGCCAACACTGATAGTGGGAGTTTATTTTAACAGTTCTAATATGTGATACAACGGAATTAGAAGCATTATCAGTATAACACCCCAAATTTCGTTACAAACATAATATGAACCAATTTCCATATTTATGTTATAGTGTTCCCATAAATTCACTGACATATGCAGTAGAGTATGGTTTCACAAGATATTTTGAATATGCTGATTTTCTGGTTGGTTGAAGATCACAAGATTAGATATCAATAAATTTTTATATATTGTACTTTTTGCTAACCAAATAAAGATTTCTGAAATTTTTACATTATCGCTTGGCGCTTTGGCAAATGGCCTCCTTACAAAACTCTACTCTATTATTTTCAGTCGACCGCCCGTTTGGTGTCCATTTGTATGACTATTTTGCTCAAGCATACACACTAATCCATGGCAAACATCCCAATGCTTTTTCCTTTAGAGAAGGCATCACGCCTTTATCAACTTGGCCCGAAGTAATCATTACCTGCCTGACATATTTAACGATATTATTCAGTGGACAATACCTTATGAAATCATTACCGGTCATTAAATTAAAACTTGTCTTCCAGATACACAATTTCTTGTTGACTTTAACCTCTTTATCGTTATTATTATTGTTCGCGGAACAAATATATCCTATCGTATATCGCCATGGTTTTTTGTACTCATTCTGTTCACATGACGCATGGAATCAACGTCTTGAATTACTGTTTTACTTGAATTACTTGGTGAAATTTTGGGAATTGGCAGATACTGTTTTTTTGGTGCTGAGAAAGAAACCTTTGGGTGAGCCTTTTGCTGTTTTATTATCTAAACGTGGTGATCGGAAGGAATGAAGGAGGAAACTCAACCTTTTATAATTGATTTTTACTAAAAAATTTTCTTTTTTGATCTATCTTGTAGAATTTCTGCATGTATATCATCATAGTATGACCCTAGTTTTATGTTTTGTTCAATTAGTTGGTCGTACTGTTGTGGTGAGTTAATTTTACATAATCGATTTTTCTTTTATTTTTATCGATTTCAAATAATAGCAATTTACCATTTTTTGATATCTTAACTAACCAAAATATCCCGCACATTAAACATATACACGCGTGCATACACGAAAAAATACATTTCTGAAAAAGTCATGGGTCCCAATCACCTTGAATCTATCAGTCCACGTCGCCATGTACTACTATTATTTTCGCGCTGCAGGTGGAGCAAAGATCTGGTGGAAAAAATATCTTACCACGATGCAAATAGTTCAGTTTATTCTCGATCTAGCGTGCGTGTATTCTTGCACTTACACCTATTTCGCGTTCAATTATTGGCCGAAAATGCCAAATTTCGGGAATTGTGCTGGTGACGAGAATGCCGCGATTTTTGGATGCAGTATTCTGAGCTCCTATTTACTGCTTTTTATTAATTTTTATCGAAAGACTTATCAAAATGCCAGACAATCTAACGCGAAAAGCAGTAAATCGATATAGAATATAATATAAAATAACTATATATAGAACTAGCGATAATGGAATTTTTAACTTAAAAGTAATGTGGTCTCGAATAATAGATTTCTTTTTTAATAATATAATGCAGGTCATATGCAGATTTAAAAAGACAATGGCAAACGTGTCAATATTCTGAGCAATTAAACAAAATTAATTGGGTAAAATTTTATATGAGATCGACAATTCAAAGTTTTGATAAAAATGGAGAGTTCTAAAATGGGTCTTTGGTTAAAGGAAACAGTAATACCAATTGGCAATTTCCATGAAACTACAGAACCCTTCATATACAAAGTTGAAGCACATGATCATTCCTCTCCAAGCGAACTATCTTCGCTTGACCAAGATGATCGTCGAGTCATTGCAACACAAGGCGCTATTTATAATTTGAAAACTGATAACGCGTACTACATTATATGGCGCGTGCTTAAAGATCGAATTCTTGAGCTGAGGCTGTGTACGCTATACTGTGTAAAGTCGGAACAGCCAGGACTGGATCAGGCGTTCAGACAAGCCGTGCAATACGTTTTTCCTGCGAAAATTTTGCCTGGTGTCAGCTTATTTGAAAATGTTTCGACACATACGTTGCAGTTTGTTGTGTTGCTTGATAATAAAGAGTTACATAGGCTCTCGTTACCCTTACGGAATCTGTTTTTGATGAAAAACATGAAATATACACATGAGTCGCATCCAGTTGCCTTATTGCACGGAAAAGAACCAGTTTTATTACACGCGATTAATTATGATAGCTCTGCGATTGGATGTGATGATGGATCTGTTCTGTCAATTTACTATGATAGGGATACAGGTACGCGTGTGAAAAGAAAACATTACTTAAAAATTGGAAATATTGTAATGAACTCTTGATCTTTGACATTTGTTTTTTTCGTATACTATTTAGTAAAATATCTTAATTAAATGAATAAACTATATTTTCCATCGTAGTCGTACCAAGATTTCGAGAAGATCAAGTGACAAATAAGATAATGGCTCAAATAGCAGAAAATCTTCAATATGTCAAAGACATGCCAAAGATTTTCTTCTCGAAAATGATCTTTTGGCCAGAACCTGAACGCGGCGCATTTATGACTGGAAATGATGAATATAAACTATCTAGACCAATTGCATTCGATTCATATCAGGATCAAAGATCAAATAGATTTCTCGTGTGGATTTGCAATGATCAACAAGTTAAAGTTTGGTCTCTACATAAGAACCGAGACCATCTTACCGATAACTCTTTTGTGATATCGGCAACAGAAACGGAAGATTTCTCGACTTCATCAGTGTTTAATAGTTCTCGAGGTCTTGTCAAGGTTATTCCACCTGTGACAAATAATTCATTGACATTCAGCTTTATAATATTTTTGTCTACTCCCCAGAACAAAAATTTTTTTGTTCTTTATCGGGTGGCTTTTCACTCAACTGGTGATCTGAAATATCTGCAGAGAGTTGAAAAGATACCAATCGAGAATGAGAACTCAGATGAGCTTCCTCTATTCAGCAATCTAGTTGATTTTTCGTTGGTCGAATTGAACGATACTCATGAGGCACCACAAAATCAACGACAGTTTGAGTTGTGGGCTGCCTTGCAAGGTCAAGAAAATCAAATAAGACCGACAATATTATTCACTAAACTTTCTTTAAATTTCGCGCATCTTATAGATAAAGACGAAGATGATGTCGAATGTGAATTTTCTAATGATTGGAATATAGTATCCTGCCCAGAAACCCCTTTCAATCCTTCAGAAATTGTCTCTCGACAACCAAATATTACTGAAAAAGACATTGACGCGGCTTATTTGAATTATATCTTTTACCCTGGTCTATTTTCGAGATCGTCAATTATTCGAAGTCTGCGTGATTTCGAAAAAAGGTTCATAGTTCAAACTACGATAAATAGAACGGAAATCAATGGACAGAATCAGCAGTTATCAAATCTTCTACAAAATTCTGATCTTGATCTCAAAGATTACGCGTGCAAATTGATAAAGAAGAGACTCTCCGCTAAAAACCACCGTCCTGAAGAATATTGCGAAAATTTGTTCAGGAGTTGGGAATCAGTAAAGCAATTTTGTCAGATATATGAAATCTATGCTAGGGTGCCATTAAGACTATGCATTTTCCCAGCTTCAAGCATTGTCACAGTGATCAATAGCGAAGCTATTACATTTGTACGATGTTGTGAAGAAATTGAGGTTTTGGAGGGTTATACTAAAAGAAACTTTTATCATAGCCTGAATTCAGGATTATTGACATCAAACTTATTGAACGAAAAATATCCATCGATAATCGATGCTAAAACTCGATCCGACATACTTAAACTACTTAATGCCGCTAATCACATGGTGAGACATATAGAAACTTTTGATATGGTCTTGATCGAAAACGAAATTAGTGCAATTTTGTCTGATGCTTCCACGGCATCAGCTCTTACTTTTGATATTGAGTACTTCTATAATCATTATCTCAAGAAACACATCACAAAGGAAACACTTCAGCTTATAAATGATTCTGTGGATTCGTGTGATCGTTGGGCAAGAACATTGCGCAGAATATACGAAGCTTTGCTATGTTGTGCGCTTCCTGAGGCTGAAGAAAATTTTCCGGGCGAGGATTCTCATTTAGAACCCAGCGTACTTACAGATGCACTAATTGCTTCTACCACTTCTGAAATTATCCGATGTCGATTCACAATCTGCCGAGATTTATTTCTCCTATTAGTCATCTTGGTGTTATTTGAAAAATCAGATTATTCAAAAAACGTTTTGTCAATGTGTATGGCAACATTATATCCACAAATTATTCTCAAATGGGTATCCTCACAATCATTGCCATCTGATAAAAACCATTTAAGAGTGGCACCCAATACTTCAAATAATGATGATTTGATTACGGCTCTTTCGAGTCTAAGTCTCAAACCAGTCACCATAGCTACCGGCTCCACAAAATTTGTGCGATATAGTTTACTTCACAGTCTGCTGCACTTTAAAATGAGGATTCGAGTAGACATAAAAAGAGGATTTTCCGAGATATTATCGGTGGCTTCTCATGATTTTTTAAAGCAGATCGGCTTTTATCCAGAAGTTGCTTCATATATCGTCGGTACTAGGAATTCTTTTATTGATTTCGGAATATTTCTTGATCAAAGCAATCAGCTTGGATTACTATATCATTATCTTCAATTACTTGTTGGTAATCCGGGTGTCTGCTTTCTGTGGGGTAAACTTTATCTTAAATGTGGAGTATACGAAAAAGCACAAGAATGGTTTCAAAAGGCCGCCGTCGGATTTGGTATGTTTTCTATGGGTATTATTGGATAGGTTTGGTTGATGGTATCTCATTTCGAAGATTTCTAAGTATTAAGTATCATGGGGATGCATTAATTATGAATGGATTTAATAATCGGAAAATTTTATTTAGTCTCGGATGTAAAAGATAGACCATATACTTACCCACCTCCGGTGAATCCACAACCTCGAAATTTAGCTGGATATTGGCAAACAATCGGTCAAGAGTTTAAAACTTACAATCGACCAAGCAATGTAGTTCGTTGTTGTCACCTTGCTCTAAGAGCTTTCAGTGATCAAGAGGTTGAGATCAATTTAATGATTTCAATTCCGATAAAAATTTCACTTTTTTGACCCGTATCATCCAACTGTTTCAGCGAAAATCACCAGAGGGTAAAGAATTGATGATCGAACTATGGCACACTATGTTTAAAAACGCGTTAGCTGCAGACTTATACGAAGAGGCTTTTTTAGCGATGATGGAAAATCCAGATAAGGAGAGGTAAGAAGAATGAATAATAAAGATAGATGGCGTTTCTCTGCAAATTTTATTCATTAATCACCAATATAATTAATCTCTTTGAGGATATCATAGACAAAAAACATGTCTCCGTGAATTTGTTGAGATCATGTGCAAGAAAGATGAAGCTGAGAAACTTTGCCAATTCGCATTTCATCTTCTTGAGGAAGAATTCGAAGCTATCTTAGACAAGAAGGCCCATGAATCCAAGCCAAAAGAAGCTCCAGATTATTCAATGATCGCTTACTCTTATTATATAAATAATGGTGATTATGTGCAAGGTATGAATAAGATGCTTATCATGGGTCGAGTGGTGTAAATTGTATTAGAAATTCTAATACAATTTACACCGTTTCCATTGCACTCGACAAATATTTTAATATAAGTAATGACAAAATTTACATTTTCCATTTGATCAATATAGCCGCCAAAATTATGTATCATTTTGCTCAAAAAGTTGACGAAATGGATATCTCATCAGATGAATTCAGTCATTGGATAGCTCGACAAACACAAAGTTATCTAGCTGCAGTTAATTCATTAGAATTGGTTGAAGAAAAGAAAGCTTGGTTCAATTATCCTCGGAAAGTTCAATCTGGAGATGATAATAGAGTAAGTTGTTATGGTTTTTTTTTGTTGTATTTTTTCTTCATCCACGTATAAACAAGAAAGCTTTTGAAATTTACAGAAACGGAAACGACAGAAGCTTAATTATATTTTTGGTAATTGATATACTGTAAGCCTTTTTTTACAAGAACATGAAAATTTAATTAGATCTTGATTTTCTTTTCTTAAATGAGTTAGATGACAAGTCACAGCAAACCAATGGTTCTCACAAAGAAATTGATATAATTGAACTTAAAGACATTAGGAAGGATTACGCATTTTCCATAATTAAATTAAAGCTTGCAAAAGATTTTGAATACAAAGGTAAAATATTGCTAGCGCACTCATTGCTATGATAGTATTTTAAGGTGATGACTTTACATTTTTTATTTAATAGAGAGAATCTTGGATCCTGAAGACGCTATCGTCTTATGTTCGCGCTATGGTTATTTTGAAGATGCATTTAAACTTGCTGCTGAATATGATCTGGATATGAGCCCCATTTTTAGTGAATTGGCCTGGAAATGCGTACGATTATCAACCAATGAGGTTTTTGATATGAGAAAGATGTAAGTTTTGTTTGCAATATGTTGTTTGGAAATGTGAACCTTTTATATTACGAACAACTCAATACGGTCGTTCTGTTTTCATAGAATATTTGACTTTCAACATATCGGGCATCGTGCTAATGCTTTACATGGTTCCGATTCTGAAAAAGCATGGAAATTACTTCAGTTTTACTTGGACGAGTATGATATTCAAACGACCGAATCAAAATATCGAACAGTGGTGTTAAGGAAAATTTTAGAAACTAATAATCAAGCAGTAATTCCGCCTTGGTTAACTTTGGCTTTTAAGGTAATTTTGTTAAAAGTGATGATACTTTCTCTTTCGCTGCTTTAACTAACAAACTATGTGTCAAAAGAAAAATAATCAAGATATCTACCTAAAGATCATGCTGGAATTCAGGTGTTTACCGGAAGCAACTCGATTCGCTTTGCATATTATTCACCAAGTAAAATAATTTTCGATATATTTTTGAATGGTCGTCTTTATCTTGTCAGGCTTAGCATTAACCCTTTAATATTTGTTGATAATAAGGAGGAGGAAAAAGAGACGTTAGAACCATTATCAAGATGGGTCCCGTGGACATTAATAGAACAATTATTAGTTCAAATAAAAGATGCAATTCAGTCGGTTTCAACTGAGCAAGAATTGTTAAGGGGTCTTGGAGACGAATTGCAGAATCAATTAGATTTATATTTTGGTAAAATCGTTCAACAACAAAATGATAATATAGAGAATATATACTAAAGATTTCAAGTTCATGACTTGTAATAAAATTTAACTGGATATCTATCACGCATCGAATTTTCTTCAGCCCGTTATAATATAGATCACCATTTATCACTCATAAATTACGTATGTTATGATTAATAGAGAAAAGAAATCACTGCTATTTACTTTTATGTCTCCTATGTCTCCTTATCAATGTTTTGAAAATAACAATAACTAGCTATCGCACATCATCTGTTTGTCATACATTGTCATCATAAGAAAAAATTCTCGTTGAGATTACCAATACCTTTTATCATTATTATTAAAACAATTACACTTGACATTTTATTCATTTTCAGCCAGAAATGTTAAATTCTCTATAATAATGTTATCATCATTTCTTTGCGAAAACCAAAGTATTAATCTGGAACAACAACGGCAAGAAAAACAAAACGTCGAAATTTTCTCAACTGCAGAAAATAATAACATGGAAGCACATAATGGGAATAATTTTGGTGAAAATAACTTTATTGTAAATAATAATGAAAACGAAGCAACATTTAAAACTGGCGTAACAGAAGAAATTAATGCAAATATAACTAAAATGGCATCAACAGATATAAGTACAACAACAAACACTACAAACACTCTAAATCCTACATTATTCATACCTAATAATGGCCCATTTATACAGCAGCAACCACCACCACCAGCAACACCAACCTCAGTACCAGCACCAATACCAGCACCAATACCAGCACCAATATCACCACAACAACAACAACAAGCTCCAGTTGTTAAAAAAAGGGGACCTGGTCGACCTAGGAAATCAGAAAAAATTGAAAATACAACTGGAGGAACAAGCGGGACTCTTACCTTTTCACTAAATAATCAAGCAAAAGAAGTCACTGCCCGTATCCGGCAAGTTGAATCTTCTCCAAAAACTCGGCCAAGAAAGTATAAAAAGAGGCGAGCGCAAGAATCTGAAATCACCAAAGCACCCCCTGGTGCTGAAGCTCAAGGCATGATTAATAATATTATTGTTAATAATAATAATAATAACAATAACAATAACAATAATAATAATAATCCATCATTGGCATCATCATCACTTCCAATAATAGCACCATTATCGTCGCCTTCATCATCATTTTCATCAGCTTTAGAATCATCATCAGCTCTAACCTCATCAACGTCAAAGAATGATAAAAAACGTAATGCGGATGGTGAATCAAAAGATTGTTCGTCAAATAATATCAATAATAATAAGAATAAGAATAATACTAATGGTACTAAAAAATACGCCCCAAGAAAAAAAGCTAAGACTTCCGAAAAGGCAAAATCTACCACGCTAACACCAATAAAAATTGAAAAAAAAATATCACCTCTGGAGGCATTACGTAACGAACGATTAAAAGAAAAAGAAGCTGAACTAGCAAAAGTTGTCGATGATCACGATACTTTGGTTCGAGAACATTATTATATGGAAAATTTTAATGTATCGGTCTTAGAACTCGACCGACAACGATTAAAGCAAGATAATAGTGAACGTATGGTTAAAGTACGACAATTTATGTTATTCTGCTGTCAAATTCTAGTAATCTTATAATAAAATTTATAAATTTATATTTAAGATGCGTATTGCAATCAATTGATATTGAAGATTCCTATTTACATATGTCATTTTTTTTATCTCATTACATCAATATTAATTCTCAATGAATATTCCTTTTTATCAATCAGACTCTTGAGAGTCATAACTTATGGTCGACTATGAGTGATCAAGTCCTCAATACTGTACAAGCAAACTCTACGAGAATGTCAACACGCCGTTCAATCAATCAACATCGTGATTCTCTCGTGAATATGCTTAAATCAGTTGGTTCCCATGGATTAAATTTAGCAGAGGCGCCTACCTTAGCGCCAACCACACGAAGCAGCGGGCGTGTTAAAAAAATTGAACCTGAAACTAGTCCAACTATAAGTTCTTTTACATCTAGTTACACGCTTCGTCGGAGTCGTGGACAAGCACAATTCCCGAATGTTGATGCGTATCTCGCCTCATTTGTCACTCTAGACGATGAAGACATTACACCAGCTGAAGCTGAAGTACGTGCAGAACATGAATCAGAGGTTCTATTTCGAATTTATTCGTTAAAGCAACAAGGACGATTTATCAATAAGCCAATAAAAGCTCTCGCGGAACCTCGTCATCCTTTAGTCCATAGGGATCATATGCTTGAACATGTGATATCACGGTCAAAGCTCATGAATAAATCGATTGATAATAAGCTTAAAGTTACCAGGCAAATTAGTCGGATGATTCAACAATATCACAACAAAATAGCAAATCAAGGAACAAAAGAGAGAAAATTAGAAGAAAAAAGGCTCAAAAAGTTGGCTAAATCCACATCAAATCTTATAAAGCAAAAATGGAAAACAGTAGAATCTGTAAGTTTATTATCGAAGTTCCGAGTCATTATTATTAGCTTAGGATTTCAGTGTGTGTAACATTTTTGCTTGATTTAATATATTTTATTTGCTTACGCATGCGGCGAAATAAAAAACTTATTATGTTCATATTCTCATTATATATCTACTAAATTCCTTAGATTATATTGGCGAAGCAAAAAGAGATCATACGAGAAAAACAGGAACGTGAAGGAAAACGTCATTTGAATCTTCTTCTTGAGCATTCGACTCAAATGTTGGAAGTTCAACAAAATGAGCTGTCTGGATCATCATCATCTTCTTCTTCTTCCTCTTTTAATTCTTTGCATGGAACATTTTCAATGTCACAGAATTTCATTCCAAGTCTTGTGACAGTTGAAGAAGAAGATGAAAGTTTTCAGGGAGAATCCTTTTCTGATTTGAACACATTCTCTTCAGAAGTCGAGTCTTCCGAGGAGGATGATGAAATCAAAAAGTTAAAAGCCGAAAAGGATATGACATTAGAGGAATTATTAGAAAATTATGAATATCCATTGGAAGATGATCAACTTTCGCATGAAACTATTATTAAAGCTCAAAATGGAAAACCAGAAAGTGATTTCGAAGGTGTTTTTGAATCTGATGATGAATTTGATTTTGGTGATGTTTCAGAGACAGAAATGGAATACGCAGAATCTGAACAAGAAGATAATGAGGATAACGACGAGTATAAGAAAAAAACCGACACAAAAAACAAAGGAAAACAGAAAGCAAGTTCAGATAATGAGGAAATTGAATCTGAAACTCAGAGTTCGGAATCTCCACTTGTTGTTTCTCATCCGCCTACTGGTACGACATTATCGACTGCTGTAGTCCGAACAAAAATCCCGATGTTACTTCGTGGTCAGCTTCGTGAATATCAACATGTGGGTCTTGATTGGCTTGCAAGTTTATACAATAACGGACTAAATGGGATCCTTGCAGATGAAATGGGTCTTGGGAAAACCATTCAGACCATAGCACTATTGGCTCATCTCGCTTGTGAAAAGGGTGTTTGGGGACCACACTTGATTGTTGTTCCTACAAGTGTAATTATCAATTGGGAGATGGAATTCAAGAAATGGTGTCCAGGTTTTAGAATTTTGACATATTACGGAAGTCCAAGGGAACGAAAAGAGAAACGTCTTGGTTGGTCAAAAGAGAACACTTTCCATGTATGCATAACTTCTTATCAGCTTGTTGTGCATGATCAGAATGTATTCAAAAAGAAGAGATGGCATTACCTTATTCTCGACGAAGCGCATAATATTAAAAATTTTAGATCGCAACGATGGCAAACTCTATTAAATTTTAATTCTGTGAGGAGATTATTACTTACTGGCACACCACTACAAAATAATCTCATGGAGCTTTGGTCGTTACTTTATTTTCTGATGCCTCAAGGTGTTTCTCAGGCAATGCCAATTGGATTCGCCAATCAAAAAGAGTTTCAAGAATGGTTTTCACATCCTGTGGATAAAATGCTAGAAAATGACGAAGAAATGAGTGACGAAACACGTGAAGCGGTTTCCAAACTACACACTGTATTACGGCCTTATCTCCTACGTCGTCTGAAAGCTGATGTCGAAAAGCAACTACCCGGAAAATATGAACATATAATATATTGTCGACTTTCAAAGCGTCAAAGATTTCTTTATGATGATTTCATGTCACGCGCTAAAACCAAAGAAACGTTACAATCGGGAAATTTCTTAAGCATCATAAATTGCTTAATGCAATTGCGTAAAGTCTGTAATCACCCGGATCTATTTGAGGTCAGGCCCATCCGAACCTCTTTTGCGATGTCAAAATCAGCGGTAGCCGATTATGAAATTAAAGAATTGTTAGTTCGTCGACGTCTATTGCAAGAAACTGATGAAAAAATCAATTTGGAATTTTTGAATCTTGTGCCAAGGCAATTCGAAGGAATATATGATTGGTTGGTAGCAAATGAATGGGGTCATGTAAATCCAGATATTAAATTCCGGAAGCAAATTGAAGACATTGATCTGACATTAAGAGGAATTCCGCCAACACCAGTCAATCATAGTAAATTGTCTCAATTCAACCAAGCAATTCAGAAATATAACCGTATTCAAACTCGTGAACGCTGGGCTCACATACAATACATCAATTTATTTCGTCTAAAGCGTCGCCCAATATATGGTACAGGACTTATAGGACTTTGTCGACAGCTTGGAGCTACTCCATGTGATACCGCATTTTCAACTGCCATGAATCCTAGAGCTTACTGGAATCGGGTTGAATCGATGACAGACTTAATAAAAACATACGAACAAAGGTATGAAATGATGGATGAAATCATTAAAAGATATGCGTTTGTTACTCCGGAGGTTGTTGCAAAAGATGTTGCTTCGTTTGCTTTGGCCGAGATGTCGGAAGAATTGCGATACAAGATTCATAATGAAGTACAAGATTTATATCATCCGATTCGTGTTAAACTTCAAATAGCCTTCCCGGATAAACGTCTATTGCAATACGATTGTGGCAAGTTGCAGAAACTTGATGAACTTTTACGTAATCTCAAAGCAGATGGACACCGAGCACTTATATTCACTCAAATGACGCGAGTGTTGGACATTCTTGAAATATTTTTAAATATTCACGGACATCGTTATCTTCGACTTGATGGAGCTACAAAAGTCGAGCAGAGACAATTGTTAACTGAGCGATTCAATCATGATCCAAAAATCTTGGTATTTATAGCTTCTACTAGGTCCGGTGGTCTTGGAATCAATCTTACTGGTGCTGATACGGTGATATTTTATGACTCTGATTGGAATCCTTGTATGGACCGTCAATGTCAAGACAGGTAAATAAAAAGTTCTCATTTTATATAGTTAAAAACGTTTTCGTTAAAATGCTTTGATTGATTGCAGGTGTCATCGTATCGGACAAACAAGAGACGTTCATATATATCGATTCGTAAGCGAATACTCGATTGAGGAGAACATGCTGCGGAAAGCAAATCAGAAGCGGATGCTTGATAATCTCGTAATAACTGAAGGCGAATTTACCACCGATTATTTCCAAAAAATGGATTGGCGAGAGCTCCTTAATGATATTGCTCCCAACCAAAATAAGAAGCTTGGCCCAGAACCTCCACTCACTGGGACAGAATTGGAGAACTGTCTTGCTCAAGTAGAAGATGATTCTGATGTAACCGCTGCGCGTATTGCGAAAAACGAGATGGATTTGGATATTCGCGAATTCGCAGAAGAGACGCCATCTCAACCGCGGCGGTCGAGTGTGTCTACAGTTGCTTCTCCTCTTCACGATTCATTGGAGATTGTTGAGGATGAATATAAAGTGGATCATGTGGACAATTTTTGTCTTCGATTTAAGGAGTGGGAGTTGGGGATTGATGTTGGATTTGGGGGTTTGAAGGAGGGGAATCAAATAAATAAATAAAACTTTTCACCCAAAACTCATTTTTTGTGTTGATATTTTATCGTTATATATCGAATTTTTTAAATCCGAGAATTGCTCAATGTATGTCATGTGACGTATCAGTAGTTGATCAAAATAAATGTGCAGTGTTATCGTCACATTTTTAACATTAATAGCTTTAGAATCCACATTTATAAAACCAAATTCTTTAAGCCGCAATTCTATATAAAAATGACGGAATACAAGGGCGGTTCCTCCGAAGGCCAAAGACAAGTGATGCTAGAAAAGCAGCGTGCCAAGATGTTAAGTGATTTTGAGAAGCAACGAGAGAAGATCGCGAAAGTGAGTAAGTTGTTTCCTTGAACCTTAACTAGCCTCGTGTATATGTAATCCTTACTTCTATGACGCGTTGTAAAGCTAAAACAGCTCTCTCAATAAATAAAAACTATTAGGATAACCAAGTCAACATAACTGCCAATAAGTTTGTGACTCATTACGATGATGTAGAAGATTCTCTAAAGAAGGAAACTATTGGTTTAGTTAGATTAGAAGAGTTTCAAAAAATTCGCAAAGAACTTGAAGTTCAAAAAGAGCGTGAAGCCGCTCGAACTGCCGAGCTAAGGTGGATTTTTTTGGTTTTGGTTTAAAAAGAAATTAAATTGGTATGAAGTTAGACTGATTCATTTTTATCATATTCAGAGAAGACAAATCGAAGAAAGTAAAGAGAAAAAAAAAAGAAAAATCAAAATTGTCATTTGACATTGATGGAGAAGAAGCAGAGGGAGATGATGTGGTGGGGGATGGAAAGGATTTAGCAATATCTAATAATGACAAAAATATAGAGAACGTGAAAACGGATTCTACTACGGATGATATTAGTATGTTTGGTTTGTGACGATTGTTTTAATTTGGATTATTTTCTTTTGGTACTTGAATAAACTTAATTTCCACCCCCCCCAAAGATATCGTGCAACCTCCAAAGAAAAAGCCAAAACTCGGTAAAAATCCAAACGTTGATACTTCATTTTTACCTGATCGGGAAAGAGAGGAAGAAGAACGTAAAGAGAGAGAAAAACTACGTTTGGAATGGTTGACAAAACAGGAAGAAATTAAAAGTATAATTTTTGATATATCCACCATAATGTGTAATTGATAATGTACAATTTATTAACTCGTGATTTTCAAAGACGAAAAAATCAGTATCACGTATTCCTATTGGGATGGTACAGGCCATCGTAAGACAGTTACATGCAAAAAAGGTGATACGATTGGGAATTTTTTAGAGAAGTGTCGACAGCAATTTCATGAATTGCGTGGCGTTAGTGTTGATAACATGATTTATGTTAAGGAAGATTTAATTATTCCACATGTATGTATCTTCCCTAGTTAATTACATGCATATATTAAGTAATTTTACGTTCACATATTAACGAGTTTTACATTGAAATAGCATTATACTTTTTATGATTTCATAATCAATAAAGCAAGAGGAAAGTCAGGCCCTTTGTTCAGCTTTGACGTGCATGATGACGTGCGGTTAACACATGATGCTACCGTCGAGAAAGACGAGGTATATTGTGATTATGATGATTGATTATAAAATATTTTTTTTCATTTTTATTATGCTCATATTTGTTAATTTAAAAAATCCGAATTCAAATAATTTGTCTAGTCTCATGCAGGTAAAGTGGTCGAAAGGAACTGGTATGAAAAGAATAAACATATTTTTCCCGCCAGTCGATGGGAAATATACGATCCGGAAAAAAATGCAAGTAGAAATTGTATAAATAACAGCGCATCATTTTTTTTTATACGAAATATTTACTCACTTTACGAATTTTCATGATTACAGTATGGAAAATACACAATCAAGGACACCAACAAGAAGACTCCTGTATAGTTGACAAATTTACCTTAGAAAGATCATAATATTAGAAACTAGTATTTAATATTAATATTTAAAACTAATATCTTTTTTCATATTAAAATGTATATTAAATCACATATGCAATAGTGAATTAATTTCAATTCGTTAAACTTTGCTTGTAAAATTCAGTTCATCGTATAGACCTTTTATTTTTAGGTTATTTATTGGTTTTTATAATTATTACAACCATAAAAACCAGTATTTTTACATAATTGAATCCAGCACTTATATTACATGAATAATATTGTTAATTGTCGTTTGCTTCCTCATATAAAATACGGTGTTATTTATATAAAACGTGATCAAAAATGTTCTTTATGGAAATTAAATATAACACCGGGAGTAGTCACTCTCTTTGTTTCAGCCTTTATACTCTTTGCCAATACATTCGGACCACAATAATAAACGCCGACATTAGTAGAGACATCACGCACTTTACCCGGTAAATATTCTCCATTTTCGATTCGTCTTTTCATTTGATCGAAAATCGACGTGAAATTTGGTCGACCATAATGAGTTCTCGAGGTGAGATAAGTCAATGGATCGTATTCTCCCTTTACATCATTATAGATGATATTTTCGATGGTGGAATGTCGTAGTTTCGAAGTGAGATAAATGTGAAATTTGAGGAACCCACTCTCCATTTTTGTTGATTCGAACAATTTCAGAAGGGATTGAAACCATTCGAATGATCCTATTTCGCGACATATCCAAAAGAGTTCTACACGGCGTAGTTTTGATGGACGATTATTTTTATGTTGATACCTAATAATGAAGATCGTTTATTAGTATGTCATAACGAAATGACTTTTTATTTATTTATCTATCTAATATTTTAACTTACCAAATATTTTTTAATACGGAAGCAAAAGGGGTAACTCCAATTCCACATCCAATCAAAATTGCAATCTCATTTTTAAATACATCTTCAGCAGGAGCACCATATGGTCCATCAATCTTAAGAGAAGGTAATTTTAATGTAGACAGAGAGATCTCTTCTTGTTTATTCATTTCATCATATTTTGTATCTCCTTTTTGATCACCTCCTCTATTATAATCCGTCTTGCAGCCAAATAAATCACCAAGTGCCGTAGTAAAATCACCAACTTGTCGAATATGTACAGAAACGTAAGGATCATCGGGTGCTGAAGTGATAGTAAATGGATGCCATTGAAGCTTGGAAATTTCGGGAATATTTAGAAACAAATATTGCCCAGGTTTATAATGGAATGAAGGTTTCGAAAACTGAAGTTCGATAGTTCTTTCTGGGTGAGAAATAACTTTAGTGATTTGAGTTGATTGTCGTGCTCTGATCTCGCGTAATATACGTTCAAATAAATAAAACCCTCCAGACCAAATAGTGAATCTCCATGATCGATAACCTTTACACACGTTATTTGCTGTCCTCACAAAACATCCATACCCATGAAAATATAAACATAGCATAAAAAAGAATGCCAAATGATGTGTATACCAAAATGTCTCGAAACTCGTTTTCCTGATTTTATTATGTGCTGATGTGTACATTAATAACATCATTAGCAACATTGCATGTCCGGTGAGTCCTCCCCATGTCTCATAATGTGTTTTCCATGCTGGTCTCGCTCCATTGGTAATCATCTCTAATCTGTAAAAATTTATATAATGTGAAAATGTGTGCACCAATGTCCAGAGCAACATCGAATATGCGACTTGTCGATGAAACCAAATATTCTCATCGAATGGAATGATACGAGAAAGAAATGTAAGTCTCAAATACTTTATCACATTTCTGAGAACTGGCAACAAGATTATTGCCCCGTCATACGCCAAACATAGTCCAGCACCACGTGACATCCATACCGATAATTGAAGCACATTTAGATTCGCTAGCTCTGGATCGTCTTTTTGCTTAAGAAAGCCGTAAACAAAAAGTCCAATGTGACTAGTAAACCAAAATATCCAAAAGGCGAGACGTTTTGGTGCGAATTCTCGCTTAAAAAACGAATCAGGCATTGTTGTATGTTGTTTTTCCAAGATTTAATAAATTAAACAAATATCTTGTATGATGATTTTTAACCTTTAAATTAGAGCGAACGAAGAGCGTATTATATATGAGAGGGAGCAATGAAGCTTTAGAACCTGCTAAAGTTGTTTAGGAGAAAATTACTGATTCGGCAAACATATTATATGACATTTTCTGTGACGCGCAAACGATATTTGGTTTCACGCTGAAATTCATCAGCGGAAATAATGTCCATTTTAGAACAGGAGAATACACCAAATAAAGTTATCACTAACTCATTCATTATCGTTATACATAGTGGGGATGATAATATCGTTAGATTACAATTACGCGTTATTTTTCTCGTGTAACTTTTTTTATGAAGAGAGTAAGGAAATTTTCTCCTGTATCACTTTTGTATGATTCACAACTCGAAGTATCTAAAAATGGCACAATGTCACGCTTATCTTCAAAAAAATATATCGGGTTAGAATCAGTGCTAATATTATATATATAATTTCATCTTGCATGGAATCCATGGTATCTAAAATTTCACCTCACATAGCAAAAACGTGCAGATCATTATGATGATAAAAATTCGGTAACTTTGAGACACGATATCTCGACGTCCAACTGTTCAATTTTGATTAAAAATAGTGTTCATACTATTCGTCTAGATTAGAAGAATCAAATGGACCTATTTTTGTTCAAATTGGACAATTGGACGTCGAAATATCGCGTCTCAAAGTTACTGAATTTTTAAAAATATGCAGTAAGTTCATCAATATTCCGAGATTTTCAATGGCCGCAAATTAAATCTTATTTGCGGAACATGCACAATTTTAAAATTCATTTGTGGGAAGTCAAAAAATTTATTTGCGGAACCCGCATGTGCATATCAGATTTTGGTTGCGGAAAATTAAAATCGTTTGCGGTCCACGGTCCGCAAAGCTCCGCAAGTCAATTTTAGACACTGCTTTGCTAAAAGTCACATTATCAATAATAATGATGTACGGGTTTTATGAGTTGGGTCGTGGCATTGGAAAAACAACAAAAATGGGATGGGAAAAAAGCTATATAAATGTATACAAAGTCCGTGTTGTAAGAAAAAAATGAAAAAAATTCTAATAATCTTCACAGGGAAAAGAAACATTACTAATCAGTATATAATTATTAATTCATAAAAAATGATATGGTCCGGTGCAAAAATGTAGATACACCAAAAAATAAAATTTTTAGTTGTCTCTAATGAAAAATTTGTAAAATCTAATTAATGGTTATAATTTTTTTATATTAAATAAAATAGGTTTCAATCTATCTTTTTATATTATTTTTAATATTTTTTATACTTTAA
>CAJVPS010000385.1:0-25850 GCA_910591765.1 Ambispora leptoticha
TGAAGGTATTTTATCCATGTAGGTTCCTTTAAATTATGATCGTACATTTTTAGTAACGTTAATGTCTTGTCTGTTCTCTAAGGTACTCTCTTGGAAGGTCCATGGAGTTATCGATTGACCTATTTAAGCATTACACTACCACTTTACTCGATGATATTGCTACTTGTCGGCACTATTGCTGGACGTCATGCATTCTTTAAAACAATTGTGGTTAGGATGTGGGGTAGACTAATCCCAAAGCGACTAATTAACGCAGTAAGAAGGCAAGGATAATTTCATTAAATACGTCATTTTTTTTTCATGCATTTATCACTGGATGTGTGTTTCGAACCACAAAAAACCCCTCGTTATTAATAATCTTTCGTCCCCAAAAGATAAAACAATAAATAATTTGTATTTTTGTGTGACCGGTGATGGGGGATAATTTTATTGCTATGTAAGTGAAATGAGGAATAGTGAGGAGAGAAAGGGTTTAAATAAGATAAAAATATCTTTCTTGCTAAAAATTATACAAAGATACATGATGATTAAATAAACGAAACTTTTTTCGATAAAAGAATCGCAATTCCCGATATCCCATCGGGAATTCCAACTAAATTTGTAATTGGATAATTGTAAAATTATAATATAAACAAAGGAAGAATAGAAATACAAGAGATTAGATGTGTATAAAAGTTTTTTTCTAATGAAAGGAGTTATTAATGGTGAAATCGAATGTGGTTCACATCATAATGTTTGTTAATATCGTAGTGTTGGTTTTATAGTTTTTTTGGTATTATATGTACGCGTAGATGTGGGTGTACGGTGAATTATTTTTTTTTTCATACACCTCCTCTTTTTACATTATATTACATTTAGGTTTGTCGCTTATCATGCCTTTTGGTCTAGCAGCTATGCTGACTCGTGCTGCTTGTTCGAATGCTTCTTTTACCCCTAATTAATTAACAATACAATCAAAGAATTATCATTAGTACCGATCAATAATTATTATTAATCCCCGATTAGGATTGTTGAGAAGGGGGGAAGGGGAATCTCTCATTACCTCGATCATGTTTTGCCGAACATTCCAAGTATCGGGAGGCTTTGATATTTTTCGCAACAGTTAAGCCCTAAGTATAGAACGAAACGTCATGATTAAAAAGAGTCAATCAAAAAAAAGGTACCGTTAATATAATTGAGATTTACCTCTTGAAATGTGATCGGTTGTTGTCCAAACTTTGCCAAGTGTCGTTTAGTGTTATCATCTTCCCTCAGATCACATTTTAACGCAACCAAAACAATTTTAACACCCGGGCAATGTTCCAGTATTTCAACCATCCATTTAGATGCTACATTCTCTAATGAATTACGATTGTCTACCGAATAACATAGCATGATTACGTGTGTGTCTGCATAGGAGAGTGCACGAAGTCTGTCAAATTCTTCCTGACCTTTATTGAACGGGATAAAGGGCGAAGCAAGGGTTAGACTTTTAAAATTCGAGAAGTTGGTTAAGTATTATAAAAGGCAATATCAATGTTATTTACCGGCAGTGTCCCATAACGATAGTTCAATTTGTTGATTGTCGACCCATATGTCATGCACATGATTCTCAAACACCGTTGGTTCATATACCTATCATGTAAAGTTATTTTGCGTTGGAAAAGTTTTAGAAATCAGAGAACTAAATAAAGCATACGAAAATCATGTTAACCCAAAATTAAGCCTGACCTGTGGAAAATATCCTCTCGTAAAGACGTTCAATAAAGAAGTCTTTCCGCACGCACCATCACCTAACACCACTAATTTACGGTATAATAGATTTTTTCTGCCAAGACAAAATTTACTCATTTTTTTTTTTTTTGGGGATTTTTCACGTCAATTTATAAACGTTCACGTTTCTCTTTGCGGTGATAATTAAGAAGAATACGTAAAAGTTACAAGCTCTTCTATCACTCAGCTGCACTAAATATAGATTAAAAATACTTGTGCAAGTGTAGACGAGCAAGCGCGTGTGTATGTATGTGGTGTGAATATGTATATGTAAGGCGAGTATGAAAGTATGTATATGTAAAAGTGTGAGAGTATTTATTAGCGTTAAGGCGGTTAAATTTAGTCCTTGAATAAGTTTTTCTGTTGTTTATCTCGAACAAACAAACATAAAAAAAATCAATTTGACAGAAAAAGTAACTAGGAAATACTGGGAAATAGAGACTGTGGGTTTTTTGTTTTTTTTGTTCTTTGTTATAAGCTTTGGTTTATATACTGTATGTAGTGATCAGCGGTGTAAGTACAAACTTTGGTCAATCAAATTTCTCGTTTCCCATTCTCTCGTTCCATTTCAAAAATAAATTTGTCGTTATTGCCGTAGTAACTGTGGTAACGGGCAAGTTGATAGCCTTATTAGGATTAATCGGAAAAAAAAAATTCTGCACCTTTCATTATTGTCACTCCCCAATTGGGATCTTTTTGTCTGCAGTAAAAATATAAATAGTAATCATATCTAAAGGTAGCTTCTACATAATAGCCGAAATCTGCTGAAGTAAAATCTACCCGGAATTGTAGAATCTACTACGGAATTTTGGCATTTTCTCTTGGCAAGTTTTTATTATTTATGAAATGAACTTATTCCAAATTCTTATTCACGAAATGAACTTATTTCAAATTCTCGTCAGCTTTATTCAGTTTCCATTCTTGGTTATATGAAACTATAAATGTAACTTTGCCAACCAATCTTGTTTACATGTGAAAGCAAGAAGTGCATTTGTTAGGCCCCTCACCCCAATGCAAAGTAGTACAATTCAAACCCAATTGCGATTGAGAAATAATCATTTTAATTTGGTTTTAAATGGATAAAGTTCAAAGAAAATTGCCTCAATTTTAGATTTCGATCTTTTTTATCTGCAGAACGCTATCATCAAAAATGATTTTTCAAACAGGTCGCGAAATCCATCTGTTTTCTCAAACATCATCTAAAGAAAAAAAGCAACTAAAAAGAAGCAACTACGGTCTCGTCTTTGAATTAAATAAAGAATGTTATTCCGAATATATTAAAGTTACTTCCCAGTGAGTTTCAAGTTTTCCCTTTATGTTTTCACATATGCGTCGGCTATTTCTTGTAATTAAGTTTCTCAAATCATTGTTCTGGAGCAACGAAAACTGCTTCAAAATCTTCCAATATTTTTGTGTTCTAGGGGACGTGCCATTTATTACTTGATTTACAATGGGTCAGTTGATCTCCTTAATGGCCTATATGACTTTTTATGACCTGACATGAACATTAATATGAAACTTATGACCAATGTCATATATAAAAAAATGTTAACAAAACTGATCACGCATAAACAGGTGAAATTATTAGTTGAAGAATTATTACTACGTCCCTAACCGAACTGTCTGTCTTTTCCTCCAAATCATCTCTTGTTTTTATATCCTCATCTTCTCCGCTTATCTAATCAGTTTTTCATTCTTCTCGGTAAATTCCTTAAATGTTTTGACACATAAAGTTGGAGATTTTCACGGATTTCTCTCTCCTTTTTGATGGGCGAGTTATTTGTTCTCCGAGGTCAGGCGGCCGATCGGTATACACACTTCGTTTTATGGTAGATCCCAATTTCAACCACTGTCAGCATTGTGAGTGTTGTGTAATTGCCGCAGACACATTTTCTATGTCACAGGTGTCATTAAAATTATCTCGTACATTCCCTTCCCCTACTATGTCTCAACTGTCCAATTATGTCCTTGTCCCATAACAACATTGGCCGGAACTTGCTCAAAAAAAGATTCATTCATTTTTTAAGGATAAGCTAAGATTTACCGTAGAATAATTGATCCTGTGTGTTTTACATACTCATCCAATATTTTGTCGGATCTGTCACTTTGAAACATATCTCAAAATCCAGTGAACCATTTAAATGAAGATATTCCCCATAAGATTCGTATATTCGAGACAAATCTAATGGGGATATCTTCATTTAAATGGGATCGCTGGATTTTGAGATATTTGGTTTCAAAGTGACAGATTGATTCGCTTTTGGGATTTCCGGTAATATCTTGCAGGGGTGCATTAGACTTGTTTAATTAAAATTCCGAACCCTCGTTATAGTAAATTTTTCCGGACTACCGTAAAAGTCCGAAAATAAGCTATCCTTTTTACAAGTTTTAAGAAGTTTTAAGCTTGGAAAATGAGGAAATAATTTATCTTCAGGTATAGGTTAATATATATTTCACATAACAAATGACTTCCAAAACACGGGAGATAGCTATTTTCGGGGTAGCTTATTTTCGGACTTTTATATGGTATTATAAACTGGATTTATTCTAAAGAGAATTTATTTGTAATAAGATGACTTATTATAACGAGGTTTGAGTGTAAATAATACAGTTTTATTCGAAGCTATGCTAATTTTCATCTAAATTTAAATTTTTTAGTAATTACGTATTGAACTTCCTAAATTTCGTGTATTTGCTATAATTTTTTTAAACTTGGTGATATTTATGTTATGACAGTCAGACCTACCTAAATGCAAGCTCAAACTCTGGCCCAAATATATACTTGACTTTCATAAATGCAAATTTTCTTATTTTTCTCTAAATGCACGGAGGTTGGTACGAGCAAGTTGCATTTAGGGAGATCTGAGTGTATTTTTAGAATATATTGAATTCAATATATTTAATACAAAATTAGGGCAAATAAATTTTGAAATTATCCTAGATTTCGGAATATTTTGCTGAAATTATGATGATTTTGGTATATTTTATGAAATTATGCATGTTTAGTGAACTTAAGCTGATATTTGTCTAATTTTCAATGCATTTCTTAAAAATATAGTTAACATTCAGTCGTATCTCTACGAGAACATGCTATACAAGAACGAATTCATAATATGAAATTTCCCTCTATATAAGAGCCTGACTGTATTTTGTTGAAAATATGATAGCTATGTTTGTCTATTATTCCTCGAAGCATTTTGTAAGTTGTATTGAAATATGCCTGAAATTCGTTATATTTTGAAATTTGTTGTTTTAAAATCCTGTTATTACCAAAAAAAAAGGTCATATAAGTGTGCATTTTAGAAAAGTATCTATTTGTCGCATAAAATACCTCCTCTCTGCCTTTCTAGGGGTGGTTTATGTGTCAAAATAATGCTAGTAAACTTATGAATTATGCTTAAATTTGTTGTATTTTGTAGAAAATACGCTGCTTTTGCGACAAATTTTGTCAAACCATTTCAAATATCAACTTCTGCTGTATATTTTATTGAAACATGCAGTTTGCCCAGATTCGGTTTGATTGTTTTTGCTTGAATGAATCAATTATAGATTAAGGTTAATTTTTTGGCAGGATTCAATCCCTACACACCATTACGTATAAATTAGTTTTTTTTAAAGACAAAGATGAAAGTAAAATTCAATTAAGTCTATAAAATTTAGTAAGAGAATAGAATTCGATTAATGAAAAATTCGAAATCGAATGATCTTTGGTAAAATGTTAGAAAATTGAATTTTATTATTTGAAACAAAAATCGACAATTGCGCCGATATTCTATCATAGAAGTCTGACTTGAACAATGAATCCATAAGAATCTTCCGAGATACAAACAGGGCTTCAATAAATTTTACTTTTTAGAATTACGCCAATAAAATTCTAATGATAATCATTCGATGCCTATTTTCACGTAATTAAGCATAATTCGTAACGGTAAACTCATTGTAAAATCAAATTTTGTACTTGTACTATGTAGGATTCTGTCAAACACGATTTGGAATTGTTAAACGAATGTTCAGTGAAAATTTTATTAGAGCTTTTCTTTTTTTGGATTTATACTGTTTCAACCGGAATTTTAGCCTTTTTTATATACGGTATGAATGCTAATGTCACACTTGTTGCCGGAATTAGCCAAGAATTTTTTACACAAGACAGAGTGTAGAGGTGCCAATCTAGATTCTAGACCTGTATTCGCTATAATTTCTATTTATTTACCCGGAATAAACGAGATTTTTTTTGATGTGCTATAGTAGCCGGCCGAGATTATCATTGTTCTATTCACTTACTAAAACAGAAACACAAAAACGTGAAAGAGGAACATGCGAGATAAAATATAAACGTGTGAAAAATAAATAGGCGTAAATCGTTAACAAATAAAGAAAATCATTGTAATAAACGCACGCAATATTTTATTATCTAAATAGCATCAATCAGTAATTCCTGTTTTGTTTAATATATATTTGATTACGAATGTTACCATATTTGATGGTGGATTAAAAAGATTTTTTCTGCATAAAAAAAATCCATACTCGCAAACTTAAGATTAACCACGAAATTTGAAAGAATTATTTGTGACAATTTTTCTCAAAAAACAAAATCAAAAAGAACATCAATTGCGCATGTGTGATACTGCTTTATCCTTAGTGGATTCGATAACAGAAAACTTGTTGTATCTTGCACTGTGTCACCAAGTATGCGATTAATCTTGATTATTTGCTATTTTTCACTTATCATTAAATTCGTTTCACAAAGACAAATAAGAAACAACATTCGATTTTTTTAGTTTACATAATTTTACATAATATTATCATGTGCTTAAATTCATACATTTGCGCCAATAGAAATTAATTCCGCTTCATGTAGACTTTTGTGTTATTTTATATTTTATACTTGGATAAAATTCTCTTGACGTCATATATATATATACGCTTATTTGTATTGTTTAAAGGGAGACCAAAACGTTTCAGAGCTTGAAATGTTAAAAAATAGAATTTTATTTGAATGATGCTCTATAAATTAATTACGCAATATGTTCGATTTAATTTAAAATACATGATATCAACATGTCAATCCACCAACCCTATAGCTGACAATAATTTGAAATCTTACTACCTTACTGTTACTATCAAACTGCTTAATTTAATTCTATAAAAAAAATTCATGATTCTATAAAAAAAATTTCATGTTGAAATTTAGGCATTTATTAATAATTCTGTTCCACGCACCGGTTGATTTGTTCTAATTTTAGCCACCTGCCCCCCTTTGAAACAAAACATTACGCCAAACCAAGTAACAGAGTATTGTCTCGACAGGTCTCAGAGGAGTTTCGGGACCACCAACCAACTGTAACAAAATTAGATTTTTGCAATTGTTTATGGCATGTGATTAGTCACGGGATTCTTATTATTGTTCATACTGGTTTCCAAATAAATGCGGCACACCCTCAATCGTTAAATGCATATCTTCTATTAATGCACGCAAATTGACATAAAATGATTGCGAATATTGATAACTCTGTTGATAAATGAGAATATTATGTATTTAGGATTGTTTTTTCGTACCCTGTAAATCATTGCTATTCCTATATACGAAAATAAAAAATCATTAATTCCTTTAAAGCTATAACGATAATAATTGAAATCCATTATCTTTGGGGTGCAGTGATGTCCACAGGATATTTTCTATAATGTGTGATTTGGGTTTCAAAACAGCCTAAATAAATCTAAAAAAAATAACCTATTTTCTCTCTATGTAAATCCGAATTTTATTTAATTAATCTCCTACTCATCCTAGACTAAAGATAGAAAACAAAAGAGGAAATGAAGCATATGATTACACAAAAACCAATTGACGTGATATTAAACTGGGATTTTAGACTTTTATTTTTAATCAACTTAAAATCCTTATATGGCATCAATTAATGCAAATAAATACACAGAATTAATATTTTATCATTCGGAATATTTTTCAATTGTACGGTCTTCTATATTCGAATAAAAAGAAAAAGATGACGCGAGATGAAGTGTATAGTAACAGAGATAAAAATAGAAGGCTTTTATGCATGATTGGTTCTCTTTCTTTTTTTTTCTTGGTGTTATATTCAGAAATGAAAACGTTAAATTAATTTGTTTGTGAGGATTTTTAAATGAAGTGTCAAACACCAACCAAATAAATCGACTGATACACAAATATATATTGAATTATGATCTATTATTATTTTTTTAGACTGTTTGTAATGATTCTCGAAAGATAAAGTGGTTAATTTTTGCCTTTTTCGGATACCAAAATCAAACATCGAAATTTTGATTTAATTAAGATAACCAACCATGTTTATAAGAGACATCCTTGTTGTATAGTTTCAGCCACTACTAAGTGGACGAAGAAGAGAAAAGTTTCAATAATTAAATGAGCTTGGAACGGAGTTTAAGAGGATATCACATGATTTCTAAAAATAAGAATGCCTGCTACGTCCCCGCCACATAAGAAATGAATATGTGTCAAGTCACAGCAACCAATAAGGACAAAGGATGAGTACATAATTCTCTTGAAGTTACTTCTTTTATTTTTCTGATTACTCACGTGCTGTGGCTTAACTTGCCACACATGCACTATTCATTGATAAAATGAGATTTAACGGCCGATGATAAAAAACATTCATCATCAAATGATAGCGATTATTTATACACGTGATTATTGAGTATACGAAAATAATTAAATTTACCTAAATCAAATTTTTATTAGTTAAACGTTATTCTGCGGTTGGCTGTAAGTGAAATATAAATATTTTAGATCTTATTTCTATATTTGGCTTATAAACTGATTAATTACTGTGATTCTTGTTTTTTCGCCACAAATATTTCACAAATGGTATTTCAATTTAATTTAATTTAATTTAATTGAAAAAGGACAACAACAAAAAAACTTCGTTAAATACGATTATGTCAATCTTATTGGAGAAGGTATGTAAATCGTATGAAAATTGATTGGTTCTAAAATATTAAATATTAAATTTATGAAAGATTACATGATATCAAAAAAAAACAAAGATACTATAAGGAACAAAGATACGCTTGGTGGCGCATATGTTTTTCTCAAAATGAAATGATAAGCAATTGACTCGATATCAAACTTTATTATTGATCTTATTTGTCGTCAAGAACAATGAATCTCTATTTGGGATACATTATAGAGACTTGGTAATTTACGCGTAAAATAAGATTTGTTTCTTTGATGCTTTTGGATCTCTCTAAAGTGCTAACTGTAATTAACGAATAATGAGGTGCATAGGAATTAGTCCAAATTAATGTTTTTTAATTTAATTAAATTTTCATTTATTGTTAAATGTTTTTACGTTGTTGTTCTAATTCATGTTTTCGCGTGTTCTGCTATGACTTATTGTCATATTCTAAAAATAAAACATGTCACCGAAAATGAGACGCGGGGTCCTAGAAATAGAAATCGCGTCACTTTTTGCACGGAAAAAAATCTAGAAGACGCGCATCTCATGAACACAGCATTCAAAGTTCTCGATTCTGCATCTCGTGGCGGGTGTCACGTTAATAATGATGAACATAGCATCATTTTTTTTTTAACTTCATCGGTCATGTAACATGGGAAGATAGACATTAACCGAGAATCCATCAGTGGCTAATTCAATTCAGTTGTAACGTCACACAGACTCTACACACGATAATCTGCACTATTTATTGTAATATTAAGAGGGTTTTTTTAATATATTAACATATACGTATAAAAATTTATTGTACTATTAATAATTGAATAATAATGATGTCTTTTTTTCAACGTTGTATAATGTGCGTGCGTTACAGTATAAAATACTAACCAAATAACTGAGCATAGACACGAAAAAATATTTAGAACGAGTAGAAAGAGATCCCTCGCATTTCTTTACTTTATAAACAAACGCAAAAAAAGTATAAAGCATCAAGAATTCGTCTTCTCGCCACATTTGAATTGCTTTTTGCATCTCAGGATCTATATTATCTAATATTTGTCCCTTTCTCTCTCTGGCGGTATACTCAATCACACCGTATATTTTATAATATACCTTACATAACCTATCCTACCAGCACAAAAAACTCGAATCATCGATATAGAATATCACATATACAAAATAAAAACACGACAATAACAACAACGACAACGACAATAATAATAGCAAAAACAAAAAACAGCTGATCTCAAAAAAAAGATATTATTATAATCAACGATATCGCGAAAAAAAAAGATAAAGAAAGCTGTGCTTAAAAAAAAAGAACCATTTCAATTTTTTTTCTACTTCATACCCTTTCTCTAAACGTGCATTATTATTTTACTGCTCGGATAATGGTCACTGATTGTTCTCATTAATAGATAAGAATAATAAAAATAATACCGATACTACTATTATTTTTATTTAAAATCGTTTCTGTTTTTATACAACCATTCAACATCCAATACAAAATTTCAAATTTAATCGTTTTATATTTTATATTATCACATTATATATTTTAAATTCCTTATAAGATAACAAATAAAGTTCGTGCAGCTTTACCATCCAAAACAACACAACATAATAACACGGCGGCTACATTAGTGCACGACACTTTTACGCACACGCACGCATTCTATCTAATATTCCCTTTTTAATCTATACTCTCTCTCTTTGTGTGTGTGTGTATATATATATATATAGCTCTCTCAGACTGTTTTCGCAATTCGAAATACTCGAACTCTTCGTTTTTTTTTAGATTTTGGCGACTGTGTGCGCAAAACAATCCAATCAATCCATTAATTCTTTTAAACAATATATCATTTCTTTTATTATCTCACGTTAAATCATTAGACTTTTTTTATACACGCCTGTGGTGAGTATTCATTGATCTTTTCGCGCATTATGATATGAAGATAAGATTGTTATTAATCTTCTCTCTCTTTCCTGTCATCGTCTAATAGTAAAAATAAAGAGCACCAAAAATAAAAACCATCAACGAAATACCATTTTTTAATGATGAATCATCAACAAGAACAACAAATTCAATACGTGTGGCAAGAAAATCCGTTTTCCAACCGAAGACAACGAGTTCCGGTCGCATGTTCTTATTGCCGTAGAAGAAAGATAAGATGCGACGGACAGAAACGATGTGCTAATTGTGAAAGAGGAAATAGAAAGTGTGAATACGTTCCTATTGCCAAAAAGTCTGTCGACACTACCGAGAGTAATCAAAATTACCAAACAGACTCTTCTTCCTCATCCAATCCATCCAATCCCAGCAACGATGATAGCGATAACAATAACAATAACAATGCAAAAGAAGAATCGCAACAACCTCAACAAATCATTATCCGTCAGCAGCCAGCTAAACGTCAAAGAATCGACGATGGCTTACCACAACATTATCCAAGTACTGACTTGTCGCATATTTCTATCTCGTATCCAATTATTCCTCACCCCGAGCAACAACCATCCACCACTTCAATGAATTCTAACTGGCCTAATCAACCATTTACAACATACATTGAATATGCTAAATCCGAAGCGAAAATTCCCAAATCTGTTCTAGATGAATCTCGCACAATTCCGCCAGAGATCTCACAAATTTTATTAAAAGCATTCTTGAAAGACATTCATCCTTATATTCCAGTTATTGATCCGGATTTCACTCAAAATGAATTGAATCCTCTTTCCCCTCTTCTATTCTATTCAATTTGCGCAGTCTCCGCTGGATTCACGGAATATGCTCCCCGTCGAAGCATTTACTATGACAGAGCACGTTCTTTGATCGATAGTTTATTAGATAATCCAAGAGAATCAACAATCGCGGCTTTAATTCTTTTGTGCGTCTACCAACGACAAGAATATTTTCCACGGCAACATCGACAGCAACAAGCAGGAGATGATAACCAGGAACTTATAACTGAAGATGAAGAAGATGACGAAGAGTTGTTTCGTGCTAGAATGTACATAAAGACTGCCATTGAAATGGCAATGGAACTTGGTCTAAACAAAGAAAGTCAAGACCAAACTTATACGACTCCGCAAAAAGAGTCTAGGCGAAGATTATGGTGGTCATTATTCATGCTGGACACATTAGTATGTTGTGTTGCTAGAAAACCAAGCAGCATTAATCTGGAAGAGTGCAATGTAAATGAGCCGAATCAAGAACTTTCTGAATTCAATCAGCAAATTAAATTTTGTAAAATTCTCTCTCGATTCTCAATTTTAAATAGACGAAATAATTATCATTATGAACCACAAACACCCAATATTTTCATTTTGGATGCAACTCCCTGGACTATACATATCCCAAGTTCTCGTTTAAATAGCAAAAACAACAGTAATAATAACAGTAATAGTAGGACACCGAATCAATTGCATTTTACAATGCTTCGACATACTTTAACGATTCTTTTACACAAGCGAAACATTGATTCTTCATCCGATTCACTAGAAAAATGCACATTGGCGGCGAATTACATCACGGATTTAGCTGACCAACTTGTGCATTACAACGAACCATTCAGAGGTTTTTTCAACTGCACAAATTGGTGTCTATTTGAAGCAGGAAAAATTCAAGCAAGAAACATGATTAGAAATTCCAATGATGCTTCTAATGACAATACAAATGGCGACACAAATAATAACGGCGGCAGTCATGATAATAACAACGAGGATAATGCGAAAATTTACTATGCAAAAACAATTAGACAGTTTGAAGAACTACTGCAATTCAAAAAATCTGCGCTATTGGCGCAATATGCTGCTAACTTGAGACCAAATAATAACACTTCATTTGCTACTTATCCGAGTTATTCAACCACCATAACTAATCCAAACACTGCTACGACAATTCATCCCGGTACCTATATTAATTCACCCAATCCATCCCCTTCAATTCCGGTGGATGTGAATCTTAACTCGCCATTTGATGTGCTTGGCAAAGATAACGAGAGTACGATAGATGTAGTGAAATTATTTGATTCGAGCTCCTATTCATCTAACTCGCCCGTTGAATGGCCTCCGAATGACGATTATTCGACGAATTTTCATTTATCAACAACTGCAGCTGCCACAGCAACAGACACGACAGCCACCTCACAAGAGTTTCATATTTCTTCACCGGGAAGGAAGGATTCTGTATCTACGTCACCTTTCACTTCTTTTTTAAACACATCCACTTCACCGGTTACTTCCCCTTACTCGTCACATCATCACAATGTCGAATTTCATCATTACAATCAACAACAGCAAAATGATGAAGCAACTTGTGGCGGTGATTATTCTTCAACATTCTCTTCTGGATACAATAATGGACTGGGAATTTGCACGATTTGAATTGATCGTTTTTATTGTTATGATTTCGAGAAAAGATTATCCTTCATTCCCAATTTATTGTTAATCAACAAACATAGATAAAAAATTTTTTTGTATATTTTTATATATATATATTTATATCAATAAACTTGCACATATTTATATATCCCTTTTATTATCTTCTCCTCTTTGTATCTATAAAAATTATTAAAAATCATTTATTCATCTATTATTTAAATAATGAACACTTAAAAAACGCTTGCCCCTATACCGTTTTTTTCTGGAAATTCCCAACACCTTTTATGCATTTCTATTTTTATTCCTATGTTGGATATTTCTTCGGTCTTTCTCGTTTCATGTTCTCTATTTATTTATAGTTTCGGCTCATAAATTCACAAGAAAGTATTTTTTTTTTTTTCAAAAATAATTGCAAGGGGAAAAACCGAAAAAAACCGGATTTTTCTCTTTTCAAATTTTACTATATCAACAAATTATAGTGATTCATAGAAGAACGATTGTTTCTCATATCAAAAAAAAAAATATCGATATATCGCCTCTCCCTTTCATCCAGTTTCGGGTTCTACGTCGTATCTTCAACAACATCCTTCCCCAAAAAAGATCCCTCCAAATTTCGTAATTTCTCTTGTTTTTTTGTTTGTTTGTTTTCGAGTTTTAAAATAAATTATAACTAAACATATAATATGCCCTAAGATTTTTTTTTATAAAGCTTACGTAGTTTTACCACCACCACCTTCTTCTATAGCTTATATAAGACATTTAATTCTCCTCCTTCATAAAGAGTAATTAACCAACAAAATAGAAATAGCTTTGCATATCGTGTTTTTGCATTCAATTGGTATATTAATAAATTCACTTAATTCCAAACAAAATGACCAAGTTCGAAAAGTTGATGTAATTAAAGATAAAAAATAATTGTATTTGGTATTCCGTTTAGGCAACCCATTCTAAATATGTTGTGATCCATTTAAAAAAAAATCCGCGTACGATCGCTGAAAATATCGCTATCAGTCAAATACGAAGGATGGGATGGTGATGTCTTAGGTTGTTAGGTTTGTTAAAGTGATGGCTTGTTTCGTCATAAAAATGACATCACACATTCAGCTTTGGAACACATTTTTATTTAAGATGCATTTTTTTTCTTGAAAAAATTTTACTTGTTATTTGCTCATTACGAGGAAGACAGCATAAACCTTGTATTTATAAAGAAAAAACTCTTTGCTATTTCTTCTTCTTTTTCTTATTTTATCAAGTAATCTTTACCAATTATTATTTTAAAGACCATCATATAGAATTAAAATATTTAAAACCGTATCCTCTCAGCCACAAACATACGTTTCAAAAATACCCGACTCGTATGTATGTGTAATAAGAGAGCCGATTATGAATAAGGTTCCTTGTTTGAATGTTTCCGCGGCGGCGCAAGATTGCTATACTTTTCACACTTTTTGTAACTCCACATAAAACTGGAACTTTTCTCGTGTGATTGATTGATTCTTGTCATTCATTGTGTTATTGCATGGATTTCTAGATTTATCACCATTCTGTATACTACTTTTTCGCTTTTTTCCTCTGTGTACAATCAATGTGTTACTTCCAAATATATGCAATGCGATAGATAGTGAATAGCCAGTTTAAACTTTTTTTTATTAGGCGAGAAAACCAATCAAAAGAATTGCTGCCGTGTGATGAACGTTATTTTTTATTAGTCAATTCAGTTTGGCATTTTGGGGAATTTAACGTTAAGGTTTGTTAAATTAATTGTTGATGCATAAAAGAAATAATCAAAAGAAGGAAACAATGCCTAATGACATTCACATTCACATTAATTAAAAATCAATTGATCATCATCACAGTCTGCATGCGTAATGGTTTCTTTTGTTTAGAACAAAGAAATTATTAGAGAAACCAGAGTCCAAGAAGATACTCGGGGATTATTATTTGGCTGATATTTTCACTGGTTATTATATTTATCAGTCGAAGCAAAAGCATCAATTTTTCATATTCTTTAGGATTTATCGGCTAATTTAAATTTATTTTTACTACAAGTGACTAAAGGTAAGTAAATACGATACAATGGTTAAATTTAGAATGGTCGAAAAGTATATTTACTAAATTAAAACACAGGAGAAAACACATACACACAAGTACACAACATAACTACAAAACAAACTTGATGTTTATTCCAATCATTAAATGCGAGTTAAAAAAAAATTTGGTCTGTCTGCCTTTTTCTCTGACTCTCCATGTGTTGTTATTATTAAACATAGAACATTAAGACTTTTTCAATTTGAAAAAAATGCTATTATTGTTAATTTCTGCTGCACTGCAGAAGATGAAACTTTTCGTCTCTTTCTATCAAAAGAAAGAAAAACGTGGACAATGAAGTGAAATCAAATGGTGAATATTCCGTATTACCTGTTCGGATGATTGGTGTTCTACATATCATCCCGCATTAGTGTCACGTTAACTATTTATTTTTGAATGCAAGGCAGATGCAGATTCATCTATTAATAATACTAAGTATACGATTTTTTAATTTACTGAAGTATAATTCAAAAATTCGTGTGCTTCTATTGTGGGAATTAACATTAAGAATTGAAAATTAACCTCGATTTTCAAATTATCGTTATGTGAGCATGATTTTCTAATCTTCACTCTAACGAAGGTTCGGTCTTACGAAGATGGTAGGAAATCTATTTCTGATTAAACGAGAATCATTAATTAACTCTGTGATTTTTTTGGAACGTGTATTATTGATCAATTTAATACAAAGCGCGAAAGTTATGGTTTTTAATTATTCTTGCTTGTCTGCCAACTAGAACTACCGTAAAATGCTCTTTAAAATACCCGATATTTTATATTTCTACTGATGAGTGGGTACTTTATATAGTTATTAGCGTAGGGAGTATTTTATAAAAAACCTCTCTCAAAAGAGCGTACTTTAGTTAAAGAACAGTTTACGGTATGTCATCACTGTTCCACTTTTTGATAGTTTTCCATTATATAAGGCTCAAGGGTAGTTTGCATATGTTGGAAAACATGTTTGAGATAGCTTTTATAGTTAGTCACCTCTTGGGAAAGTCAAATAATGTGTGACTATAAAAAAAGCTTTTTTTTCTATAAACAAGAAAGGTAAATTGGGTGACTACAGAGAAGTGTGACGTATAAAGAAATAAGCTTCGATTTGATTCTTTTCAAATAGAAATTGGCGTTTGACACTGTATATAGCACCCTCCCCTGTAGAAATTTTATCTTTTAATTTAGTCTCAAATTTTTTAAGTAAAAAAGTATTTTTTCCGCTTATTAAATATTTTGCTTTGAGGCTAAATTACATTGGCAAAGTTTACTAAACGATAATGAGTTGATGTTTATACTTCCTGCATAATATATGACTGGGAGAGGCAGAACCACCATTATAAGATTTTTATTATTTCCTTGCATTTGCGTGAGTATTGAAGAGAAAGTTAATATAAAAAGGACGGGATGTAAAAAACGGCCTGCACTTCGATGGTGCATTTTGTGTAATTTAACAAAAAGCTTTAATTTATCTTACAATAAAGAACGCAATGATAATAATTAGTAAAACCTCTGTCATTGAATTCTTCTCGACATTAGAACTATTTATCGTTATATTATCGAGATATTAAAGTTGATAGAATTCAATATTTACGAAAATGCATAAATCAAAAATTCGGCATAAAAAATTCAATCTCTCCATAATTCCATAATTCCGATAAAGTCACAAATTTATATGATCATTTCGTTTATGCCGGTTGAATAAATCTTTTTTCCCAAAATTTTTTTAGCACGCTTGATATTTTGTGCCATGTCCTCAAATCAAAAGAACTCGAGCGTTTCGCAAAGCAAAGCAGGCACAAAACACGAACCAACAAATGACGCCTCTTCAGATATATCTTTTAGTTTTGACAATAATTCAGAATTAGATCCTCGTCTTTTACGGGCCTTATCAAAATTAAAATACGTTAAGCCGACGCTTATTCAAGAAAAAGCTATACCACTTGCCTTGGCAGGCAAGGATATTTTAGCAAGAGCGAGAACTGGTAGTGGTAAAACTGCTGCTTATTCTTTGCCTGTTATTCAAAAGATACTGACTGCAAAGGTGTGCTAGTTCGAAACCATGTATTTTAAATATTTGGAATTGATGCGCCATACACTCAATTAACGTCGCAAAAGATAATTTGCGCAAGTAACTATTATTAATCTTTGATCTTGTACTCTTTTTTTCTTAAGGCTACATCAAAATTAACATCGATCCACGGTTCGACGCGTGCATTGATCCTAGTTCCGACTCGAGAGCTAGCGCAACAAGTAACAAAACACATAAATGAGCTTTTGATTTATTGCTCCAAAGATATCAAAGTAGTAAATATCGGCACCAATACTCCCGTAGAACTACAAAAGTAATTATTCATTTTGATTCATTAAATGAATGCTACATTCGTCCCATATAATCATACCTTTGGGCGAGGATGTGACTATAGAGGGTGCGAGCACGACTATATTAAATTTTCTATCTACTTAATATTTAGACCCCTTCTATTAGAAGCACCTGATATTGTAGTTTCCACTCCTTTCCGCGCGGTAGCGCAACTCGAAGCACAAGTATGTATAAACATTAGTTAAATCAATTATTTTTTCTTACATTAATTGTTTAAAATTTTTCCCAGAATCTTGTTGTTCGCGAATCATTACAAACGTTAGTCATTGACGAAGCTGATCTTATTCTATCATACGGCTACGAAGAAGACATGCAAAAATTGTTGACCTTTCTTCCAAAATTCTTTCAAAGTTTAATTATGAGCGCAACATTAAGCAAGGTGACCAAAAAGAAAATCAAGCTCTATTCATGTTTCTACGGATTATTCTAATATAATTCATACTTATATTCTACGATTGCACGATGTTTAGGATGTGGAAAAATTAAAACATTGGATACTAAGGAATCCTGTAGATATAAAAGGTTCCTTTTTTCTATTATTTATCGCACATAAAGCTCTTACCTTATATATATCTATATGATTTTATTCATAGGTCACTTTAAAGCTTGAGGAAGAAAAAGACGAGCTTGATCTTCTAGCCCAATATTGTGTTTTGTATGCTTTATAATATTCAAGTTAGTTTTCTTTTTTTTTTGAATTTATACTAAATTCGAATTTTTTGTCTGGAGAAAAGATGTTCCGAAGTCGATAAATTCCTGTTGATCTTCGTGATATTAAGACTTCGCCTTATAAAAGGGAAATGTCTCATATTTGTGAATGACATTGATCGATGTTATCGGTTAAAACTTTTCTTGGAGCAGTTTTCTATAAAGAGTTGTGTGCTGAATTCGGAGCTGCCTTTGAACTCGAGGTATGACTTGATCGATTTCACATAACGGAAAATTTTCTTAGATTAAAAAAAATTATATATATAAAAATAGATATCATATCGTTGAAGAGTTTAATAAGGGCGTTTACGAGTATATTATTGCTACGGATGAAAATAATCTGAAGGGTGAAAAAGATTCTGACGATGAGCTAGATAATAATGGTGAAATGATGCCTTAATATTACTTATTAACAGCATGAATTTAAAGAATATGCTCTAAATTTTTTTTACAAATAGATTATGCAACAGATAATGATGAAGCTTCTAAAATGGAACAATCTCAAGAGTCAAATCCAAAAAAGAAGAAAAAGTCGCGTAAGAATAAACAAGACAAAGAATACGGCGTTTCGCGTGGAATCGATTTTGTAAATGTCGCAGCGGTTATTAATTTCGATTTCCCGACCTCTGCAAAATCGTACACCCATCGCATCGGGCGAACTGCGCGTGCCAATCAAAAAGGAATGAGTTTGAGCTTTGTTGTGCCTAAAAAATTAGCGGGTAAAAATAAGAATGTTTCATGCCCAACTACAGAAAACGACGAGGTATTATATGCTCGTGTCGAAAAACAACAATTGGAGGCAGGAAGAACGATCAAACCATACACGTTTGATATGAAACAAGTGGAAGGGTTCCGATATCGTGTAGAAGATGCTCTCAGGGTTGTGACGCGTATTGCTATTAGAGAAGCGCGTTTAAAAGAAGTCAAACAAGAAATAATTAATTCTGAAAAACTAAAGGTAAAGAATTCTATCCCTCCATGCAATATCGTTTTCTTTTTATATTTTCGTGCATTTAATTTCGATAATTATTTTTGAAGTCTCATTTTGAAGATCATCCTAAAGATTTAAATTTTCTTCGTCATGATAAACCCTTGCATCCAACGAGAGTCCAAACCCACCTGAAAGATATTCCCACTTATCTAATGCCACGTATAAAGACTCTTCGTGTACCTGACACCACAACTGAAGGCACTTCATCAAATGTTGGCTATGTGCCCTATCACAAGACATCAACTAATCGATACCGTAAACATAAAGGACCCAAATTTGCCGGACAGGTTTGTTATATTTAGTATTTGAAAATAAATAAACCGCGATTGACACGATTTTTTGCCTGTTCTAGAAACGAAAAAACGATCCTTTAAAGACATATAAAACTAAGAATGAAGAAAAAAGGAAAAAACAGGTACTAAGAAAATCTATAATTATTTGTTGTAACTTCTAATCCAACTAATATATATTTAAAATTATAGAAAAGAAGCTGAGTGCTACGTTAAAATCCTATAAATACTACTTACAATAAGGTAGGGAATTTTTAAAGTGCTTTATCACAATTTATAAAATTACTATATACAAGAGATTATTATAATGTCAGTCATTTTTTGTTATGTGTCTTCATGTGACGTGTCACCTGATCGGGACGTGAAAATTTCTTATTACATGTCTCTATTGGACATTTGAATGGACGTTCGCCAGTATGTACACGCATCTATGAATAAAAATGAAAATAAATACACTTTTCTATAATTAGAAATTATTATAATAATCACATACATGTTTGGTAAGATTCGAAGATTCTGCAAATCGTTTATTACAACCTTCATGTTTACATTTGAATGGTTTCTCGCCTAAAAGCATACGCACAAAGCTATCAACATGAGTTATGCATTTAATATATGTCAACTTTCTATAAAAAGTTAGTTATACCAAGTTTATTGTACTCATATAACGAACTTGTAATAAAGTTCGTCATATCCCATAAAAAGGTTGATCGGAGTTGACTGCAGTGTGTGAATAAATAATATAATATATATTTACCTGTATGAACCCGTAAATGAATTGTTAATGCCCCAGAAATCGAAAACTCTCGATCGCAACCTGGTATTGGGCATTTGTATGGGCGCTCTCCTGTATGAGTTCTCATATGTTGCGTCATAATATTAGGCTCGGAAAAACGCTTTTTACAAACTGTACATTGATATGGCTTATCTCCTGAAATTTCCGAGTTATAATTTAAAATACTAAATTCTTATTTAACTGCAGTCGCACCTCGTTCTAATCACAGGACTATAACGAGGATGTGACTATTAAAGAGGTGATTTTTATAATGAAATGGGGATTTCTAAACGCGGGACTATAACAAGGTTGTGACTATATTGAGTGTAGCTATAACGAGGTGCGACTGTGCATGAAATAAAGATAAAAAAACTCTTACCAGTATGAGTTTGTATGTGTCGCATTACTTTTTGCCGTTGATTAAATGGTCTACCATTACGACTACATGATTCCCATTGGCAGACATATTGACTTCGTCCTGAGCCAATATGACTCTCGCTCACATGAGCTGTCAATTCGTCAAAAGTTTCAAATCGTAGAGAGCATCCATCCCATTTACAACAATGTTGAAACTGACGCGTATTCAAATGATCTGAGCACACGTGTTCTATCAATTCATCACGTCCTTCCTTTTCCATTGAACATGAGGCCCAGAGACAGAGATTACCTTTACGCCTTCCAGCTACATGGAATTTTGAAAGATGTGGAACTAATTCATCTATTGAACTAAATACAGCGGCACAAGTCGACCAAAGACAACGCATCTCATCACTAGTTTCATCGAACAAAGGATTTTCTTTTCGGTTAGTGTTAATTGTTAAGTTGAAAGTTGATGGGGTCTCAGAGCTAAAATCATCTGAAATCGAATCATCTGAGAAAGAATGTGGACTAGGATTAATTATGATTCCGTTCCGATCGTCCCGAATCACTTCTACATCTGATGACGATGGGAATGTGAATGCTGATTGTAACGATTCAGTTGATGTAGTATTATCTTGGTTAAGTGAGATCTATGCGAAATTATTAATCAAAAAAAAACACACAATAATTAATCGAAAGATAAAGAGTTAAATAAGCTAAAGAGAATAAACATACAATGCTAGATGAAATGTTTTCTGTTTCATTACTATTTATTATTGGTGACGCATGATTAATTGGAGACATTTGTTCGTGATTTTCATAACATGCAAATATTGCCGAAAGATGATGATCTGAAGATGTCTCTATCCCATTTGATAATGGAACGCGTGTTGATTGGGGCTGACCAAAGGTAGGAAGTCTCGAAGCTGACGATCCATAGTCAAAAATTTGAGAATATTTAAAGCTCGAAAACGAAAACCTTTGAAGTTCAGAATCTTCTATCACAAATCCATCAGCACCATTCTGTTTAGTTGTCGCAGCTTCGGCAGCAGCCACTGGACAGCATTCCGTGCAGCATTCTCCGGCGATAGCGGTGGAAGGTGAAGATGTTGATGGAGTCATCAAAATATCAGAAGATTGAGTAAATTGATTGAATGAAGAGGTGGGTAATTGTGATGTTGAAAATTCTGTTGATGAAGATAAATATGAACTAGAGAAATCATTACTAGTCCTTGTAAGTTCAGTTTGAGAAGTTGGTTTTATTATTGTTGATCCACCAAATAATTCACCATGATTTTGTATTTGTGTGGAATTAATAGTGGTAGTGGTGGTAGTATTAGGATTATTAGACATTATTGTCCGATGTTTTGAGAGATTGGAAGCAGAAACGACCACTGCATCTTGTGGTTGGTGGCTTGCTCCAGCAAGATAAGGTATACTAAATCTTTGCTGTGTGATGAATAATTCAATGAGTCTTACTCTAAAGTTCGATAGAAAAAAAAATATTTCTTTATACTCACCTCCATGTACTATTTTCACCAAGATAATACGTAGAAAATATATTAACTAACGAAATAACTATAATAAAGTCTAATAAATTAAATAAGAATCGAGTATATCGATATCAAATTCTGAAATAAAAGAACCGCATCAGTTATTTGAAGGGTAAATATTTATAACAAAAAATAGAAACCGTATCGGTTATCGAAAGGCAAATATTTATAAAAAAAAGAACCGCATCAGTTATCGAAAGGAAAACTTTTACACAGCAAAATTGTGTAAGCATAACAACCACCACCAGAACCACAACATCTCACACTGATTAATTATGGTAACTGCCAAGTAAGCATTGGAAGTTTCGGAGTAAAATGCCAGCAATCTAGCAAAATGGCGGTGATTTATTTTTATGACGAAGGAGAATGATTATGAACATGCACATGCCTGTTCAGATCATGAAGCATAGAATCTCATTTGATATTGATTAAAACCTATCGTTATTGGCTTGACTCCGGAAAAGGAAAATGTACAAATTAATCTGCGGGTAATATCATAATTGAATTTACTCCAAGTAAGAAGCAACAAAGTATAGGATTTGCGTGCGTACGTTGATGATTGAAACGGCAAAAATAGCGCAACGGCCAAAATCACGCATTCTCTGGAGGTTTAAGTAGGCATAAATCGCGCATATTCATTTATCTATACTAATAGTAATTGTTTGTATTACAAATCAATCAAATAATGTTTTAGTGACGTATATCGTTTCAATGTAAAACTAATTACCCGTAAAGTCCCGAAAATAAGCAACCCCGTGATGTTGCCTTTTAGTAATTAATCTTATTTATCACCTATATTTTTATTATATTAATTGTCACGTGCTTATAATAAAATATTATTCGTCATAGGGTGTTCGTTCGTAATAAAAGGCGCAATGCATATGTCCTTATACAGTCGTCACAACCTTCTCTAATCCATGGCGAAAAATGCTCGGCTCATGTGATTTTGAGGGGTAAACCAATAAAATCGAAGAAATGAAAAATTTCGCAAGGAATATTTTTTGGCAAAATTTCGAAATACAAAGCTATTTTGATTGGTTTACCCCTTAAAAATCATATGACTCACCCGAACATTTTTTCGCCATGGCTACCAAATTACCGAGAGTTATCGTTATCTACACTAAGTTGATTCCCGAATATTCAGATCATTATAAAATGCCCATACCCCATAGTGATAACGATTCCATATCCACGTGGGAACCCGTTCAAACTTGCAACATAATTGTCTAAAATAATTATTCTGTTGTTTTTCTTCCTGCTAACGTTAACAAGTTTTAAAAAGACCTATTTCTATATCAAAAGTGTTAATTGACTATTAATATGTTATAAAAGATTTTTGATTTTTATTGTCTATAATAAATAGCTTGTACCGCTCTGTTCAAATAATAACGTTAATTGGCGCATTCATTTCATTATTTATTTTTTTAGACACTTGAGACATTGTGACATTAACCTCTAAACAAGACACGTAATCAAGAAATAAATTAATTTCCGGTGAGGTTTTTCATTATATTGCTACATTATATCCGACGATTAAAGATCACGAGATTCATTCATTGATTAAAAATGTGTGATTGTCATTAGATATTCTACGAAAATGTCGACAACCCAAAAACAAAATTCAATTGAAAAAAAACGAATTCCACATCCACCAAGACAAACAAGAAAATTCAAAAAGCATTATAGAGAAGGCAGAGTATTTCATTTCTTTCCGGAAGAACCTTGCAGCTTTGCAGATTTTCTTGGTGGCACCGAGTACACACTCTCGCGAGATGGAGATACATTTACTCGTGTCGTGAAATTTTTCAGAGACGCGATCACAAAAGTCGAGATACAAGAGAAGATGGAACACTTTTCCCTGGTAGTGATCCAAGATCGAGAAAGAGGTTTTGTGGTTACGATTACAGAAGTGTTTAGAAAACCGCCACGAAAAGCATTAAATTGCCTTTCATGCGATACGGAGTCCGAAACGAATAAGATTTCACGATTGGAATATTCATTCACCAAAAGCATCACCACCACTATCACCTCAACTAGTAATGACGCTTTAAATACAACTACAACTAGTGCTACAACTAGTACTACAATTACCACAAAAAATATGCTCCATAATATTTGGCTTGACGCTAAAGCACGAAATATGTTTGTAGTTACGCCAGTTCGTCATATTGAGCGTCTTTCAGAATGTACTGATGAGGAAATATTCGAGTTGTTTCATTTTGCTGTTCAGCTGATTGGCGAAGAAACGAAACTATCAAATTCTCATTGGGCGGGATTACAATTCGAAAAAATGACATTGAATCATGGGAACGCAAGGAATCTTGAACATCTTCATTTAAAAGTTAGGATTAAGGAAAGTCAATTTGATTGGTTTAGAGAACATGGATGGGATGAGGACAAGAAAGAGAGATTTAGACATCTACAAGGAAACCTTTATTTTAATGACGAAAGAATAAAGAAAATAAAATGATAATAATAATTTAATAAATAAACTCTTTTTTGGTAATTATTATAATCACCACAAAACTTTTTTACCTTAGTTGTAAAATTAATAATGAAGCAATAACATTAAATTTATTAAATAGGCGTTGATAAACCGAATTTTTAAAATTCGTTCCACTACTTCATTATATCAAGGTTATACTTCATGTAATAAACTTCGCAAGTACCATTTATATAGTGGTGTTAATACTTGAGACGGAATATAGTAAGTTTTGCGAAAAAAAATTCTAGTTCCTCTATATCAAAAATATACCTGGTTCCTAAACTAAAGATCTAACGCTAATTAAGCGATCTACACAGGGACTCTCACATGATATACTTCACGAATGTTATATATTTATTGAAATTATGCATGTATCAATCAATTGATATTTTTATTGTTTTTCCAAGTATTTACAAAGACTGAATTGTTATTTACTTTTTAATAATCTGATACTTCAAATTACGGTGAGTGCACGCACGATAAATAACATGATCAGGTAAGAGAATTTGTGTTATTATATCGAGATGTTATTATAAATACAACGAAAACATATCAAATGATGAGAGATTTGGTCTAATTATAATGAGATGTTATCTTAAAGAGCGTCACTTTAACGAGCTCTCACTATATTTAACATTAGTACTGTGTGATCGACCAATCAAATCGCGAGCTCGTGTGTCACGTGTATCGCGCGAAAAATATCGTTTTACTATATAAAGTCAAATCTCCATAAAAGAACACTATTGAATCATTTAAATTATGTTCTAATATAGAGATGTTCTTTATAGAATTTTATAATTATTAATATTATAAATAATTATTTTTATTAAATATTAATACTATTAATAAAATATTGATTGATTATTACCTATTTTTTTTGATTTTTATTGTATTGTTTTATAATTATATAATCTTTTTCTAAGTAAATTTAGTTTTTTTTATATCAAAATTTTCTTTTACCAATTGTCCTTCATAATTTAATAACTTTGTAATGTATTATAAGCTTTTATAATTATAATTACAGTAATAATCAAAAGTAATAACTCAGAAGCTAAATTTATTAATAAAACATAATGAAAATTAAAATTTTCTCTCTATATTAAAATTTATAATTTTATTAAGAAATAATTTTTATTTTTATATTAAA
>CAJVPS010000386.1:0-25820 GCA_910591765.1 Ambispora leptoticha
ATGCCTTAATTGGTGATGATTTATGAGCTTAACCATATGCATAATTGTGTATGGGCATTTACGATATCGGTTAGTAAATATGCTCATAGGCACACCTCTAATCATGATGTTATAAACTGAATAAGTAAAATGCGGTGATATTTTTGTAGAGACGGCATAATAGTTAAAAAAGAAACACTTTCATGAGAGTTTGTTACATGTTATACTGTATGTATATTGATATATACATATATAATCAGTAAAGTTATTTATGTTTCAAAAATAAATGATGATCATGGTTTTACAATAATTTTGAATATTAATGTCAACGTTGTTGTTTTTACATTTTCAGAACATCATTTTGTAACCAAGAAGTTTTAGATGTCGTGTAATAGTAATAGTGGAATGCCGGCGTGCATATTGAGCGATTTTTCCGCAGTAATTACTTTGGGCGACCGGCAACCTTTTTATGTCCCACGTTGCCTGTTTTGGATATTATAATATGTATTTTTTAGCAGACTCATTCAAGTCATTTCGAATTAAAATTCTATTACTATTAGTAAAGTTATTTATGTTTAAATTGTTAAATGATGATACATGTACAAATAATTTTGAATCACACTGCACATGTACATGTCAACGTAGTTTTTCACATTCATTGTCACAATTTTTGTCACACAACCACAAAGTGAAAGAATTTTAAATTCATAAATGAAAAATGGAAGAAAAGTATATAATAAATAATAGAAAAAGTGATAAATAATTATAATATAATATAAATTTACTTCTTTTAAAAATATAACAATCGTTACGACATGTTAAAGGCGAAACAAACATTTTAATTATTTTATAAGATCATATTTCAAGTTTGTCTATTAATTATCATATAAAGAAACGTTCTTTGATTGAACATAAAAATTATACCGTATATCAGATGTCCACCTCCTGTATCTCCAAAAATGTCAAGTTCATTGTCGGAATTTTTGTCGCACTACACAATACTGTAAAAGGTTATAGTTAATTTCAAAAATTCTAAAAGAGTTCTAGATGTTTTGAAATTCTTACACAAAAAGTTGTGAAGAGTGCATATATGCAAAATTGAAAAATTGGAATGATTTTACAAAAGAAACAAATGACCAAGTTATAAATGTTGGCAACGGAAACATAGCAGTTTTAGTTAGCATATTGACTATTTATTTTATTTGCTAAACATTAACGTTACAAATGTATATCTAATTAATTCTATTTCACAAAATCCACTTGCATAATATAGTATATTTCTGTATCTCCACGAAATTTATCTAATGTATACCGAGATGCCGTTATTGTTATAACGTTAGATGATGCCGTGATAAGTAAAATGCGGTGATACTTCTGTAGAGATGCGTAAAAGTTGAAATTGAAACACTTTACGACTTTATTAATTAAGTACATGCATCAATATTACATGTAACAAGTAACAAAGTATTTTTCGCTTAAATTAGGAGAATAAAGAGCGAAGAATTACTGGACTCATTTATAAATACCTGCAGTATACAGTGTTGAAATCTGTTAATTCCACAACGTATAATCGTGAACACTAAAAAACTTAATATGAAAAATCTTACTTTAACACTTATCTTCGCCATTGTCACCTTCAGCAATTTCGTGTTTTCTACGGTAAGAAGAGACAATTTAGTTCTTTTTGCTAAGCGGAGCTTTTTCGAGGAACAAGTCTCCAAAAACTCCTCTTTGGTACCAAGAGCTTCTGTTAGTTGCCCAGCTGGCGCTCACTTATGTAGTGCGTACGTCGCTATATGTTGTTACGACTACGAAACTTGTATACCAGATGGTTCTATTTACAGATGTAGCGGTAGTTGTGATGACACTACTGTAGATTGTGGAAACGGTTATTGCTGTAGAGCGGGGGAAGTCTGCGTCACAGATGGTTGTATAGATGGACCGGCATCATCATCAGCAACAGCATCACCAACAGCAACGTCATTGCCAACATCAACATCAAAAGTGACGTCATTGGCGCCATCTAAAACGACACCATCAGAAGTGCCATCACCGTCAACACCGAAAACAACGATCGGATTATCCAGAGGATCTACAATAAAAGTCAATCCAGCCATGCTAACAATAATTTTAGTTGTTCTAGTTGCTCTGAATATGTTATACCATTTTTTCTAAACACCACGATTATCAAATCATATGTTAATGGTTCCCATATTACATGTACTTCATCTTATGTTTAAAATTTGATAAATCAAAATTTAAGTATATTTTATCTAATTTATTATTGACAAATATTTAAATATTCAATTTGAAATGGAAATCAATTTGATAATGCGATTTATACTTTTTTCGTGCTTTCAAAAATATTACAATTATGAGATTGTGCATAATGTTACCATTAGTATTTCAGTTTCCTTAACTGCGCCCGAAAACTCCTAATCTTTCCGATGTGGCCTGCAGGTGATCGACTTGTGTCACTTTGCCTAGGGATGGGTCGGTTCGGTTCGAGTTAAAAACATTCTATATAAATTATATAGAACTGGAACGGTTCGAACCGGTTCCAGCTTGAGTGGTTCTATGTTATGTTAATCCAGCCAGTTTCATCTTCTATTTCATTATCAGAAATTACATTCTCTAAAATCTTGTTTTCTGCAAACTTTGCAACAGCCTCATCTTCTGACCGTTCTTCAATAATTTCATCTTCCATCCATTCTTCAGCAGTAACTTGATCCTGAGATGCATAACGTCCTTCTTCCTAGGAATCTTGTTAATTTGCTGTTGTCTTTTTGTTTTACGTGGCATTTTAAAAAATATAATTAATTTCAAACCTAATTGTGAAAAAAATAGTTATCGACTAAAACAATTTAATTTATCCAAAAGAGGATATTTTCCGAGTATAATCAATTGCGATAATTCGGGCCGGAATTATAATAACGATAGTGTCGGCACAAATTAGCATTAAATTCTGGTCAATAAAATTACATGCACGTGATTTGGTTCGTTTCAAATTTGGGCTAGTCATATGAAAATCATCAGATTTTAAATGCTTAATCTAAACATTTTTTAGAAACTTGTAATAGTACTCATCTTAAAGAATAAAGTTACCGGTTTATTTTTTAAAATTTTATTTTTTAAGAAGTTGAAAAAATTTTAGGTATTACAATTTTTATTGTTGAGTTAAGACTTTCGGCACCATAGTACATGTTGAGGGATAATTATTGGCTGCGCATTACCAGGCGTCGTGGACACACAAAAACTAGTAGTAAAAGAGCAGCTAGTGGTCATAACTTGTCCCAGGACGTACTGTTTGAGAAACTGACCAACTGACCATGGAAAAGTCCTCCTTTAAGTTTGATTGATGGCATGATTAGATTGAACGTTATTCGTAGCAGCTGAATGTAATGAACTGGATTGAGATTGATTCAAAATATGTTGAGAGCCTGTTGGATGAATTTGTATTCGCGGGGTAGAAAATCCGTTTGATGATCGACTTTGATGAAACAGTGTATTATTAACATTAAAATTTGATGTCTTTTCAGACTTATTACATCGTTGCATTGGCTCTTCAGACCGAGATTGTGTTAAAAGAGATTGCTTTAACATACAGTGTGTGACAAAAAAACTTAACTATTTGCTGATAATATTAGATAATAATTAAATATCTTCAATTTTAGCTAATTTATACCATTTTTTACTGAATTAAAATTAAATAACAGATTTATTTATTATACTTGTTAAATAAATTCTTGCAAAATTCACTATTAAAATATTATTAATACTCGCAAATAAAAGATATATAGCTTATTATATTATTGGAATGAAGATATTTGTTCTATACCTAAACTATCCAAACTGATTTTAATCCTATAGAAAATTTATGGGCCATTGTTAAGAGTAATATTAAGAAATAAATACCTAAAAATTTGGATATTTTAAAGAAGTTTTTGATAGAATAATGGGAACCTATTCCAAAAACCATTTTAAATAATTTAATAAATTTGATGAAATGTTATTGTAAGTTAGTTACAGTATTGAAAGCAAAGATAACCAAATCAATTTTTAAGCCTAATAAATTTTATTCTATAACTTTTTTGCTTTTAAATGTTCATGGATTTATGATGAATTTAGTAGTATAGTTAAGTTTTTTTGTCACACTGTATATGGCGGTGAGTTCGACCGTTGGAGTTTCAGAGGAAAATTTGATGTTTGAGACTGCACAATTGGAGCTTGCCTTTTCAATGAGAATGTTGCTTGACAATTTGGGGTCTTTAATGAGCTAGCAGAATCTGATGTCATATTCTTTGATTGCTTTGCATTTTGAGAAGAGTGTACTAAAAAAAGAAAAAGAACAATTTGGTAAGTTTTTATGATATTATTTATAACACAAAATTTAAAGTTAATTATCACTACCCTTATAATATCTTTTACGCACACCAATTTCCAAAGATTGTGGCTCCTCTTGATTACTATTGCCATTGACATCAAAGGAATTTGGATATGCAGGCTCTTTGCCTTTTTTAGCGCTCATCTTTCGCCTATATACTTGAAACATATTAGTAAAATAATTTTAAAATTATGCATCTTAAATCAGAAATTAAACACCTTTCGCAAGTTAGACATAAACATTCACAGTTGTTATCACCAAAACAATCTGTTCCATAGGAACAGGTAATTTCTTCACCTATTTCAATGTCCCTTAGGGCTTGAAAGAGAAAATATGCTGAGATCCTTGTATATAGAACTATTATAAAAATAAAATTCCCAATCTAAAATAGCAGGCAAAAAATATCAAATAATGACTTACTTTGATATTCGGATCACAATCATGCTAGAATTATATACAGTTAATAATTAATGATGAGAAATACATATTGTCAAAAAAAGAAATAGATGTATCTCACATCGACAAAGCGACCAGGTCCAACATAAATAGAACTTCTTTTTTTACGTACTGAAACGATTATAGAAAAATCTTTTTCATCATCCAACTTTGATTCCTCTTCCTTGGTTAGCTCGACTAGAATTCCATTGCAATATCGCATAATCTCGCCTTTAGTTCAACGTTTAGTCGCGAGGATACATTCTTCTACTTTTTTAGAATTAGCATAACGCAATGTTTCCCCTAGCTCAAACCCAACATCTGGGTGATACATGTTTAGGTATCGTTTTAAATGCCTAATATTTTTGAAAAATTACAAGTTAAATTAATAAATTATTATATTTCTTCATTATTAATACTTACTCAAAAAGGCTTTAGCCTGTTTAAATGTCTTTCTTGCGTTTAGATCGAGTTCAGGTCTCTCTTGGAAGACTTTTGAACTATATTTTGAATAAATTAATAATTAAAAGCGTCTAAGTATTAAAATTTTAGTACATTTATATTAAAGATGCTTACTTTGAAAGCATTGAGCTCAGCGCCACTTTTATCTGGATTAACAATAATGAATCTGAGCATTTGAAAGATTGTATTATACGCGTCTTTTGAGGATTCATTGTTTGGATCAATAGGTTTATATTGAGGGCCCATTTTGTGTGTATTAAACCTATATACATATATATATTGGACAACCAAATTTTGCAGAAAGACGCGTAACTATTGGCTATATATCATAACTCTACTTTATCTAACAAAAGATCTGTACACAGGTCATCATACTGAACGATCGTGCTATAGTCGACCATCTTTATTAATAAAATAAATGAGAATTTCGTTAACATATGCTTCCCGAATGTATCATGTTTAGAAAAAAAAATTTTGCTCGTAATGATGACTTACGATATCTTTTATCTATAAATTAATTGTAGTTTAACAAATAAATTTGTCAAATATTATAACTTTTCGCGTAAAACTAAATATGTTATCTGGGGTAAACTAACTTGAATCTGTTTAATGTTTTTATGTTATAATTTATCATTATTAAGGTTACTAGAATATGTGTGACGTTAGAGAAGATAACTAATAAAAAAACGCAATTCTTTTATAGCTTCATCACTATCAGTCATCTAAATTAATAAGCATGAATTTTAGTTTATCTATTATATATTATAAATGTTTAAGTTGAAACACTAATTTAATTGTGTAAACTCTGAGTTTGTTCCCACGATGTGGGTAAAGCAGATAAAATCAGCGCATAACAGGCGCATCTGACTTCGAAGTTTCCAAAACTGACTATCAGTCATCTAAATCATTTAAACAACACAAATTTTACCAGAAAAAATTAGTCATATACATGTACACACATAAAAAATAATTAATATATGTCAACATGAACTTTGTGTCTCTGATAAAAACGTTAGTATCCCAACCGATTATAGCGATAAAATAATACTATTTAAGGTAAACAATGTGAAATGCATCGGGATGTTGGGTTGTCGTGAAGATGGGTGTCGAGACGTTGGACGGCACCAAGATAATTTATCTGTGATATATTCTGTTCATTTTCCAAGATAAAAAACAATAATTTCTGTTTATGTCTGGGGATTGAGTTTGGCGGAAGGTTGGGTATGTCGAGATGCTAAATAGTAGGAATGTTAGGTTGTCAGGATGGTGGATTGTTGGATGTTGGATTTTCGTGATGTTGGGCGTCGGGATTTTGGGGTAGACCCTAATTATTTTGCTTTCGCATATGATAAATGCCAACCATGATTTTAAATTCTTATAATTTTTTTATTAAAAAACTGCCACAAATGATGAATTACAGTTAAATAATTTGAAATATCAAATTATTAAAACAACATAGAATAAATAGCAATTCAGTCTTGATAAATACTTGAATAATCAATTAATGAAATTATAATCCATTGATTAATAAAGCTACAAATCAATTAATCAATAAGTTACAAAGCATAATTAATATATTTTTATTATTTTTCAAAGTATAAACCATATAAACCATTTGTTATAGTGTTATAGTGAATATTGGTATCATAAAATTTGATAGCGAATTTCTCTATTACACGTACATGTATAATTTAATTCAAAATAAAAGTAACTTGAAAGTTTACTAACGTAACTTAATTCATACCACAAAAATAGGTTTATTCCAAAATCAAATAATCCAAGAATCAAACGAAATGCATTTTTTATGGCAAAAAAGATAACGCTTCCGATTTTGTTAAGCACAAAAAATAAGGGCATCAATTTTCTTAAGACACAAAAAGAAATGAAGTCAAAGTGTTGTTAGACAAGAGTTAAAAAATTTTATTTAATTATTTTTCTTTAAATCACACATTAACTGTCTTTCAGACCTTCGAGAGCTATCCTTTATATATCTTGGTTATTACACAACTATCTAAAATACAAGTCACAATTCAATACAGATTTCGTGGGTCTAAAGAAAAAGTGTGAATTTTAGTAAGAATTTTACATAAGGAGTATACCTATGCTTCGAGATAAAAGAACATAATAAATTTTAATATATGATAAAATAAAATAAAATAAATTATTTTGTACGATACAAAATATGAAATTTTTTAAGAAAAAAATCTTATTATTTCTATGGATCAAGGAGAATGATTTACACAGAAGGTCTCTTACTCTTATGCAAATCTACATGGAAACTGTGTAATCAAAGGCAAAGAGTTCAAAGGGGGCAAATATAAAGTAGAAAATAATAATATTTAATTTAAAGAACGCAAGAACATTCACTGACAAGATATAACATCAATTCAAATAAAGAGCTATGGAAACTTACTAATAAAACTTAAATAATATCTTCCAAGTCGCAAAATAGGTTTACTCCAAGAAACGTGATTCATCAACTTTGTATGGCCATGTTAAGACATAAAAGCCTAGTATTTGTTAGGTAAGTGTTAAAAATAATTTTATTTATTTTTCTTCAAACCGCACAGTAAATTATTATTCTGGCTCACGAGAGCTGTCCTTTGTATACAATTTGGTTGCTAACTATCTAATTTTTCAATCATAAGTGTTACAAGAATTCGTAGGCCCTAATTGTACAAAGTGTGAATTTTGTAAGAATTTTGACAAAAGGCATGACTATGCTTCGCAACAAAGAATAATAAAGTCGATTTTCAAAACAAAGTAGAATTAATTGTAATTATTATTAAAAAAATTAAATATTTTTGACGATTGATTAAAGTATTTAAAAATTTCTAGCTACATATAATTAGAATAAATTACTTCAAAATCGAAAGATTCGACCGTTTCAGGAGCTCGATCATGTCCGTTTTCTGCAGCCTTACGATACCACTGCAATGATAAGTTGAAAATTCTTTCTTTTATTTTCGACTTGGAAAATGTTATGAGTATGGCGAAGAAAAAGAGAAAGAAGATAACAAAAAATTTGATTGGTATTTAAGAGCGCAGAGTCGGAAATAATAAAGCTCAATTTAAGCTTGAAAATTTTATTAATATGGAATAGGTGTTTCGAAAAATCTTAATTCTTTTTTTCATAACTAAATCTTTAATAAAAATTGGTTTCTTTCATGAGCAGAAATAGCAGATTTTAAATTTAATTCTAATGCTCTGTCTTTATTTTTTAAATATAATGCTTTCACTATAAAGTATTGCAAGACTATATTGTGCATTAAGGTGTCCTGACTCTGCTGCTTTCAAGAACCATTCGAATGCTTTTTGTTCATATTTGATTGTTCCATAAAAGTTACAAGAACCAAGATTACATTATGCATCAAGATCTCCTGGATCTGCTGTTTTCAAGTACACTCGAATCCTTTTTGTTCATCTTTAATTGTTCCTTCTCCATTTTCATAACAAAGAGCAAGAATTATATTGTGCATTAAAGTCTCCTGACTCTGCTGCTTTCAAATACCAATCGTGTTTGTCAATCTTTGATTGTTCCTTCATGACAATAATCAAGAGAATTTTGTGCGTTAAGGTGTCCTGACTCTGCTGTTTTCAAGTACCACTTAATGCTTTTTGTTCGTCTTTGATTGTTCCTTCTCCTTTTTGATAGATGTCAATTTGTTTCTGGTTCATGGTAAAACTTTCAGCTGTAGAAGATGCTGCTAAATTATTTTTTTCTTGATCCGAATTAGCTTCTATGAATGAATTAAGATTAGTTTCATTTATGTTATTGCTGGAGTTAATGGTAAATCTATATTCGTTTGTTCGTTTATAAAGTCTTCGTAATTTTTCGGCATCTTTTTTTTGACGCGTTGTTATTATATTATTTTTAACCTCTTCAGATTTAGTTGGTTTGCTTTGTCTTGTTTTTTTGTTACACTGCTAATCTCGAAAAGCTCGATTTCTTTCGGTCGTTCAACCTTGATGAATTTATAATATGAAGACGAAGAGGTCAAAAGCCTATTTATTTTTCTAACTTCATTATTCAATGATTTTTTATTGTTAATTTCAGACATTTTGAACACAATACATGTACTATTTTTACGTCACATAATAACGGCGGCGACGTTTTTAAATATATGGGTCAGTGCAAAAAGATTTGTACCTCAATATAAAAATCATTCAAATTTTAATCAATCTTTATAATTTTTTTATATTAAATAAAAAATGATCTAAATTAACTTTTTATACTATTCTATTATACTTTAATTTAATAATAAATGAAGCATTACTTTACTAAAAAAAATTAAAATAAAATTATTTTTTTTAAAAAAAGACATTTTAAATATTATTGCTATCAATTTGTAATATTAGAACTTCAAATTACGCAAGCAGGTTGCCCTAGATTTGATAAATATATATTCTAAATTTCATAAAAATTGAATCAATAGTTATAAAGATATTAAGGTTCAAAGTTGAGTAATTAAATTATTTACTATATAATATTTACATTAATTTTAATCAAATTTTATATAGTAAAATTTAAGAAATAATAATTGAAAAGAGTTATTATTAGTAAAAATTTTTTTATAAAAGATATATAATAAAAATTTTTACATTTAAATAAATCCCAAATACCTAATAACTTAATTAAATAAGACAGAATTAAAATTTTATTTTGAAAAAATAATTTATCTGAGGTACAAATCTTTTTGCACCAACCCATACATGTAAATAGTTTTTACTTAATATTTATTGAAAAAATAAACAATCGTATATAAAACATTAATTTTACCACCTCGTATAACCCTGCGCTTTAATTTCATCGTTAACACTTTGTGACTTTGTATTAACATTAATTAAATTAATACAATAATCAATATCAATATTATTCCATGCCTCCTCTATCTTTTCCCATTGATTCTTCCCAAGTTATGTTCACAATATTTTCACATAATGTGAACACAGATTCTGTTTTCATTGATTTTTGTTCATGATTGATCAAGTTAATGTTCACTATATGGCTATATGGTCCAATAAGTTTAATTGTTTACATGGAATATCGGCATTTTTTTCCTGCTATAAATTAATTAAATGGAAATACATGCATTATGTTGATGCCGTCGGATCTCGGCATTACCTTTAGAGTCGGTCCATCGTGGGGTTGATGAGAGTTTAATTGGTCTAAAGCTTCAGGATAGTCGAAAGGGAGATGACATCTCCTATTCTTTTATCCGGAGACATAACAATACATCAAACATAACATAAATCATTAGCAATTTAACAACAATAAAATAGCGCAAATTTATTATTAATGTGGAAATGAAATTGCGACGAAATACGTAAGTCATTAATCGATCGTGTATTAAATATTTAGGTTTTACACGTGTGGTGCGAAGAGATTTTGATTAGTGATATTGTAAAATCAAACGGCTGTAAGTTCACGTGCTACAAACCAAATACAGTATACTCGCCACATATTTGATGGTACCAAAATGCCAAGCAATCAAATATCCATGCAATTATAAATTGCGGTACATCCGATTTGATTTAATTGGCTATCAATATCTTCATCGCCCTCGTGGAATTACACGTTTTCGCGATCCCTTTTTACGGAAATTTTTAAATTGGTAAACAAAAAATCTAAACGAGCAGGATTTACCGTCTTTGATTTAGTGCATGTATTAGTATAAATACAAGAGCACTCTGAAAAACCGGACATTACAGAATAATCAGATCTGTTTAATGAGATAAAAGTATAGGTTTTATCAATTTTTCATCATGATTATTCCAAAATTATCGGTTATTGTTTCCTTGTTATGCTCCGTGACAATTTCGTACGGTGCACCTAATTCGTTCGGTATACCCAGTAATTTCGATCCAATTAAACACGTCCTTCTCATCTCAATCGACGGTCTCCATCAAAAGGATGTTGACGTGTTTACCAAATCCAATCCGAACTCTGCTATTGCCTCCCTTCTTAAAAATGGTGTATATTTCAACAATGCTACAACCTCCTTACCCAGTGATTCCTTTCCCGGTCTCACAGCTCAAGTGACAGGTGGCAGACCAGGAACTACTGGTGTTTGGTACGATGATGCATGGTAAGCAATTGATAACGAAAATACAAATTGAAATGTGCCATTGGTTTCACCCATTTCGGAAATGAGACATCACATTCTTCATTTTTACTAGGGATGGTACATATTTCGCACCCGGCAGCAATTGTAAAGGAACTCCTGGTTATAACACAGTTTGGGACGAATCACTTGACGCCAATTCTACTGCGGTGTTTACAACCCTCGATGAAAGTAAGTTGCCATTAAGAATTGTCGGAGGTCAATGTCAAAAAGTTGAGCCTTGGCAATTTCTTCGAGTCAACACTATCTTTGAGGTCGCCAAGAAACACAATCTTGTAACAGCTTGGTCCGATAAACTACCTGCCTACTCCTTTATTCGTGGTCCTTCCGGAACTGGTGTTGATGATTTGTATGTTCCCGAAATCAATGGGGTCAATAAAACCGATATCCAAGCCGTTGAAGGCTATGATAAACTTCATATCGCTGCTGTACTCAATTGGATCAAAGGTCTAAAATCGGATGGCAAGACACCTTTCACGGTCCCATCCATCTTCGGTTGCAATTTCCAAACTGTCAGTGTTGCTCAAAAAGCTGTTGGTTATAAGGATGCTGCAGCTAATCCTACAGATGATCTCCTTAAGGCTTTCTTATTTGTAGATGATGCTATTAAACAATTCAAGGATGCTTTGGACCAAGCAAAGTTATCGCAAAACACAATTATCATCCTTTCCGCAAAACATGGTCAATCTCCTATAGATCAAACAAAATTAAAGAAAATTTCTCCTGATGCATTAACAGCTCAAGTTGGTGTTCCAATCAATCAACTAACGACGGACGATGTTGCGCTCTTCTGGTTGAAAAATCATTCCGATTCAAAAGTTGCTGCGGACAGACTTCGAGCTAATGCCACTGCTCTCGCCATTACAACAGTCTATGAAGGTGACAGTCTTAAGAGTGAATTTTCTTGTGACCCACTTAAAGACCCTCGATGCCCCGATATTGCAATAAAAACCAATCCCGGTGTTATCTACGTTAAGCCATCCGCAACTAAGATTGCCGAACATGGTGGTTTTAACGAAGATGATATCCACGTTCCAATTATCGTCGCCAACCCCCTGATTAATGCTAGAGTTGATTCTCGCCCTGTTGAAACTCGCTCGATTGCGCCTTTCATTCTCGCCGTTCTCGGCGTCTCGCCAATTGAATTGGAAGCCGTCGTTATTGAGAAAACTCCAATTCTTCCGGCTCTTTAAATCTTTAGATATAATTGTTCTTTATACTCCAAATTATTTTCAATACGTTAATATAAGGTAATTTTTTATAATGATACCTGGAAATTATGCAATAATAATAATAATAATAAAAGAAGAATAATAATAGTAATAATAATGTGGCCAGTCAATATCTGGTGCTTTAAATTAGTAAAAAAATTTTCTGGATAATTGTACTGCACAGATAAAAATAATAAGTCATTTTCCTTTACTTTTTCGTTCCCTTATGAAGCATGTATAATAAAAACAGTCTATACGTGTATTTAGAATATCTAGATTAAAGAAATTTTATCGTAATTAAAACAGAAATAAAGGCATTCACTGGTACATATTTTTCAAATTCTTTACGAAACATAGAGCGCATAGTTTTAAAGTGTTCACATTTTCACATTTGATATATAATTCCTTATTCTGTATAATTTTCTGATAATTTTCAAGTATAATATTAAAAGAATGTTCCATATTACATGTATTATCATTATGCAATCCGAAATTCAATAACTTCATTATACGTGTACGTGCAATGAAACGTACAATATATATTCACGGTAATGTAAAAAATCTTTTCGTGGTTTTATAATTAAAACAGCTCTTGGACTCAATTTTGAAAAATACAATTGATTAACTACTTTCGAGGTACCAGTACATGTATGCATAACGACTGTGAGTAAATAAATTTAATTGTCGTGTGCTTAATATAAAAAACACCTGTCTACAAGTGAAACTTTGAGGTAGAAAAGTAATTTCGCATGGTCGATTAAAAAATGAAATGACAACAATGACGGTTATAACTCATTCATATATATATGCGCGTAAATACAAAGAAATGTAAATAGTTTTTGGTTCGTGTTAAGATCAGTCAGTTTTCTCGCAAGTCACTCGGCACATCTTCATTCTCCAGATCTAATTTTTGAACCACCAAAGAAAAGATTCTGAATTTAAGGGATCAATGAAAAACTTACATTAATACAATAGTAACGTTAAAAGTACTCTTACCTCGTATGGAACAAATAAACGAACACTTGTATAATTTTTCAGTTAATATGAAATGTTACCAGTTACAATTCCATACACAACCATTTCAAAGCTGTAGCGTTAGTGCATTGCATTTCATTTAACACTGTACTCGTATAAGAAATTCTACAATTTCTTGCTTAAATTTTCTATATTTGTTGGAATGCTAAGTCCAAAATCAACAATTTGAGGCGCATTGTTACGTATTAATAATATATTTCCAGGATGAAAGTCACGATGTATAAAAGTTTCTTTGTGAATTTTTCTAAGATAGAGATAATTGCATGTGAATAGTATAATTTTTTGATTCCCAAGTCAATTTTTCGTAGTTTGCATAATTCATCGCTTGTAGCAGGGTTTTAGTTTCCATTTGCTTAATATTAAAAAACATCAGTGAATTTTAAGAGCGTTCTGCATCTATTTTTGAAAAATTTGATTATATTAGAAATCAAAAGGAACTTTCACTTTAGAAAAATGTACATTTTTATCTCGTTTATAAACTCTGGAGTAACTTCAACACAACCTTTCTCCCACCCGTCGTATAAATTTATCTCTTAATGATTCCATTTTCTATTCAATGGTCCATCCAACTGAGGTTGCTTTATAAATTGATTCAAACCTTCTTTTGCAAGATATTCAACGTAGATAAATCTTTCGAAGTAATCGATTCGAAATTTTATCTCCACTATTGTTATAAATTCGTTTGTGATATTTGACGGTACTCTTTTCTGTTGTAGCATTTAGTAATTATTACAGCATCACTATATCGAATATTCATTCAGTAATCAATAATATCGTCGTCATCATCATTGCTGCGCTTTACATTAAATGTCAATCTGTTCTTAGAGATGACATATGCATGTACACTCGGTAGACCAGGGTTGGCCTATGATCTCTATGACTTGTCATAGGTCATAAGGTCATAAAAATCCTCGTATGACTTATGACCTGAGCCATAATTTTCATCCAATAGAAAATTACGAAACGATTGGCCAATAGAAATTACGCAAAAAAAATAAGGACGACACTGCAAATGCCATTGGAACAAACCTTCTGGATCAACGATGATGAAGGTACACAGTACAAGGCAGAAAAGCGTGATGAAATTGTATAAAATAATGCTAATTAAAAAAAACGGTAAGCAAGTACTTTACATAAACTTGTTTCCTAACTTTTTATATACTAACAACTGAAAAATTACTAGATCTAAAATCCTAATGCCTACAACACTAATACTCCCCATGCTCATCTCAACGTAATCCTGTTACAGTAAACTCTGAATCAAAATATACAAGCATTTCCAAAGAAGAAATGAAAAGTGAATCTAAAGACCATTTGGCTGTTTCGTCATCAGCAGGATGTTTTTCTCGTCCCCCTAAACTAAAATCTGTATCCCAATCACTTGACAACAAAATTGCATCTTCTTGGTTTTCAGATTGATTCTCACGATTTCCAAACTCTATCCATTCTTGAATTAGATTTTCTCACCTTTGTTCTTCACCCGTAACCAAATCTTCATTTTCTTCGGAATTTTGATTTGTCTGATAATAAGATCCGGAACTTGTTCCCTCTCCAAAGTTATCTTGTCGCTCACTTGGTAATCGAATCCAATGGTAGTTGGTTCATGTTCCACAGTTTCATCATCTGGCAGTATAGGTGTCGCAATATGTAATCGGTGGATTATACTTTTATTTTGTGAGAACAAAGAATATCACTCCGAATTTGGCTCATTGCCAAGACTTTTTTTGCTGTAATCTCAGTTACAATAAATGTAAATATAAAATAAATGGAAATACAATTGTTTAATATACAAACCTGCAATCGATTTTGCCAGTTAGTCAGATGCAGCGTTAACGCAGATGCCATGGATACGGATTGCCACTCGTGCCAATTCTGGACCGACTCCTTCAGTTGACTCCCAAAAATCCACTAAATTTCCATTAAAATGCATAAATAATTCAGTATCATATGGATTAATTCCTCGCTTGTACTGTATTAATTCAGCTAAAACAGAGACAGGTTTAGAATTAAACCATACTTCATAATAATACTTAAGCCATTGTCCAACATGAGTTCATGATAAATTAGCAACTGTACTATTGAATTTGTATCGAGGATATAGTGCGAAAGAAAGAAGCCTTAATAGTTGTTCCCATTTATTCCAACGTAATCCAATGCGCGTCACCATTTTTGATCCAAACTCAAAATCTTGATAGGATCGAACATTTTTATCATATATCCAAAACAGTAAAGAACTTCATATAGGCAGGTTGTATCTTGTTCAAGAAACCACAAAGAGGATATAAAAGTTCTTGTAGATTAGATAATATTATCCAAAACTGGGTATCATTTATGATATCTGCAATATCATCTGGAAGTTTTTGGGTACCATTACGTAGTATTGATTGATTATTGGCTGACATAGAGGAAATACTATTTGTTCGAATTACATTGGTATAATGGTCATTAAACTCGGCCAAAAGAAACAACTAAATAAGAATAATAGATTAAAAATTGTTTTATATATCAAATAATTTAATGATATTACCTTGAGAACAGATTTTGACTTTAATATAGAATGAAAACAAAATTAATATGAATTTCAGCTTGTATCTCTGGGTGTAATTAGTGCAATTATCTTATTATAAATTTGCATTTGTTCATCTCTGAGATTTTCCATGAAAAAAACTGACTATCTGTATTACTTATTTAGAGATGCTTTAATATAGAATTGATTCTTTGAAAATTTTACCAAATATTAAGTTTATTTGATGGGCTATACATAATAAAAAAAATTTTAAAGAATACTTTCTCTGTAATTATAAAAATTAAATTGTAGATAAAAAATAAAAAAATAATAAAAGTAATAAATTAAATAAAATTATTATGCTACTGCATATTTACCAGCTGAATCAGAAATATATATCTTGATATTAATTTGTTTTTCTTCAGCTTCTATCATTAATTGCTCAATATGATTGATTATATTTTGTATTTGTAATCTTTCTGAACTGATATCATGTGCACTCCATATTAAAGATTGTTTACTTGTAGTTATAAAAACTTCTCTCCAAATATACTCTTGTTTTATATTTATCCAGCTATCAAATATTATAGTTATTCTATTTATATCACTCTTAGCAACTTATCTTGCAATGATTGTGCACTTTTCATTAATATTTTTATTAATAATTTTGCACTTAGATAATTCAAGTCCTGATATCAAAAATTCAAACATAGTAATAGTATTTTTATTTTCAATAAATGTAAAAGGCAGCATATTATTCTTAATAATAATTGTTTATGTTATTGGCTGAAAGAGATCAGCAAAAAAAATTTGTAGTTACTAATTATTGATTATTGATAGATAAGTGGCTTGAATTAGTTGAATTGGCTTGAAATTTACTAATATTCGAATTAATACTTCATTATTACTAGTATCAGATTCTTCATTAAATAATATTAAATTATTGAATATTATAATACAAATATAATAAACTTAAAAATTAATATATTATCTGTTTTATTATTATTCTTTTTGCATTTTTTTCTTTTATTTTCTGGTATTGATAAAGCCAATTCTTTTCACTTCTTCTTTTGTATTAGCTTTATGGAAAGCTTTATATTTTGATAGATAATTATGATACAAACAAGCTCTGTTAACAGTACAGCATTCTGATTTTAATTGAGCTGCTCCTAATTTATCATATTTACTTATACATTATTACATATTGCAAGAGCATTTGTAGGATTGTTTGGATTTTTACTAAAGTAAAATAGCTTCTAAAGTTATGAAAAGTCATAGTAAAAAACGAAATGAAAAAATTCAAAAATTCAAATATTTTTGATTGGTTATAATTTATAATCTATAATATTTAGTCATATTATTAAGATCATATTGATCATATAATCTATAGTCATAATTTTATGACCTTATGATCTTATGATCTAGATCATATGCTTATATGACTGAGATCATATTAGAAATATTTTATGACTTAGAATCTGATTAGCTAAATAAATTTTATCTCAAATAATTTTATCAATCATTATATCTATATATACTATTATCATAATTCTATTAAAATTCCTAATTCTGAAAATTATAAAGGGAATTATTCAATCATAAAGTATTCATGACACTATATAATCTTCTTAGAATTTTTCAGTACCATATTCATCATCATGTCATGTTCCTTATTTATAGTATTTTTTAGCACACGAAATCATGTCATGCTTTTATTTTTCAGCATTTTCCAGCACATATTGTAAGTATTATAGATTGCTCTCCAATTTTCAGTACTTTTTAGCATAATAGTTTATATATATCAGCACAATCATCCATGTTTTTTAGCATAATTGTTTGCGATGTTTGACATAACTCTTTATTTAGTCATACTTTAATTATTCTGCTATTACTGTATTCTATTAATGTAATGAGAATTATATTTGGAATGTATTTCTTTAAGTAAACAGAAAAAGCTTACAAAAAATGCATATAAAGGATGGCTTTCAAGCCTTTAAAAACAGAAAAGAAATAAACTTGTGTACAAAACCTTTTCTCCAAGTAAAAATGCTTGTAAAATTTTTTGAGAGGAATTGTAATTCTAGACATGTTGGTTAGGTTCTTCCCATCAGAAAAGATAACGAATTAGTTAGGTCTTTTGGTCCAGAAAAGGCGAAACGCATTATTAATTGATTGATTGATTGATTGATTGGTCTGAGTTTAAGACTTTTAACTAGAAAAGGCATATGATTAAAGAATAGATTAGTTTATAATTAGTAAACGAAATCCTTTTTACCCCCCTTCTAATTACTTACTAATTCTTCCATGGAATGCCATATTAAACGATATCCGTAGATATCGGCACAGGATTTAGACCAACAGGTAAAATTAGTCTAATCATCCTCTCCCATCCACAGTCACAGTTCACAGATTCCCTAAAACCACGTACATTAAACCTACCTGCGGCAGTACATGTAAATAAAAATCCATATGTTCGTTAAAATCAGTTAGCTTCACTATTTAAATCTGTAAGCTTTCTCTCAAGTCATTCGGCATATCTTCATTTTCTTCGAAAACAGTTTTAAAATTAGAATGCAATATAATGTACTGTATATTCAACTCGTATAATTGTTTATATTCATGGAAATGCTTTTTTTTTAATTTTGTCTTCTCATCGAGCTCTTCAATTATTACTAACTTATAGTTTTAGGAGATTCTTAAGAACTGCAATAATGAAATGCATAATAGTTAGTTTAAAACGGTTTTCTTTATCAAAGTGAATAGAGTAGAAAAGTTTAAAAGTTCTTTGGCAGTTGATCTATTTTCCGGAATAGGATCTCAACATCTTTCTATGATTAATTTACACTATCCAGGAACATAATTTTTATAATAGATTCGCACTCCTTTATAGATGTCATATGTAAGATTATAATCATGACTCCATGATCGTTCACTTGTTGTGCACAACCACGCAAATTATAAATATCTGCAGCTTTAATTTATGGCGTTTAATTAAACAATTCTGGATTCATATAAGGAATACGCCAATAGGTTTCTTGGTTATATTTGTAGAAATGTTAAGTCCAGAATTAGCAATTTGAGGAATATAATCCAATAGTAATATATTACCAGGATAAAAGTCACAATGCACAAATTCTTTGTGTAAAATTCGTTCAGATCATTTGATAATACTTTTCTTTATCGTATATGCTGTATAATTTGATAGTTATAATATAAATTAAAAGGTAGATTACTGAATAAATCATTTTTACACAAGACAAATAGAACACATCACCATAATTCACCAAATAACTTTATTATCTAGCTTATAGCACACGTAACGAGGATCATATGTTATGACTTTCAAAGTTTATCAAATTTTGATAAGTCGGACGTTCTAAACATCATTTTTATATAAAATGACATTTTGAAGTAATATTGAAATAAGAAAGTTCATTACTTTTTATTATTGAGTTTTCTTTCTAAAGTAGTGTTATAATGATTATTATTTGAAAATAAAAATGGACATGGAACTTGATTTTGCAAATTTTTACTGCCAAGAAGATGTTCCTAACATCATTAATGATGTAAGCTTACAATTGTTTATAGCAAGATTTCACACATAGCTCAATTTTTTTAATATTTAATGTCTAGAAAATTAGCCACAACGATAGCGATTTTGACGATGATGATGAAGACGAAAAACGCCACCAGCGCTTTAAAAATGAAAAGCGTCCATCAATCATAGTGAATTTCGATCGTGCAAGGATGGATTTAGCATTACAAAAGAAAACGAAAGAATCTAGCAATAATAATTTGGCTGATGTTGAGACTTGCAATGCTTTTGGAATTTGTAAAACCGTAGCAAAACAAAAATCAAAAACTTCATCTACATCTGCCACTAATGCTACTGAAAATATATCTACCCAAGCTATGCAACAAAGCAGAAAACGTAAGATATCTTCTTTCTCGCCCGATAACGAAAAGACACAAAACAAATTATCAATATTATCCAGGATCAAGTTTTCAAAGCAAATCAAATCAACTTCTCAGTCTTCTATTTTTTCACGACTTGGATATGTTAGCTCAATTCCTGAAAATAACGCTATTTCACCTAATGACTCATTGGCAAATGTATTGTATTTGCCTACTTCCAAGAAACTAAAAGTATCATCTTTTAGTCGGGAACAATCATCTAAACAGTTACTTTTCAATGAAGATTCATTTGACCATCATGAAGATGATTTTGGATCAGAAGAGATCGCAAATTCTCAAATCCATGTTTCATTAGAAAAAATAAAAATCGGAATACTTGGTTACTCGAATAAATGTTCGGCAACGTTTGATTCGAAAAATGGAGCTTTGACATTATTTTTGGATGATGAAAAACATAAAGTCGATTTCAAGATTAATTGCATTGGGCAAGTTTTACGGCAAAAAAATAAAATTTTGTTGTTGTTGAAGCCAAATAGTAAAAGTTTTATCTCCCCGGTACATCTTTTTGAAATATTTGAATGAAATGCATCTATCGATATTTGGAAAAGAATGATTAGGCGACCTTACATTTTCTGCATTAGATACGGGAATTTTTTCCTGACGAGATTCGAGTATCTATTGATTGGATAAAACCATCATCCAGCTTGACAAATATTGAGTTATTCGTAGAGAATTTGGATTCTGAATATGAGACACATTCATTCGAAGAAAGCTTGAGGTAAATAAATGGCTTAGAAATATTTCCATTTATAAAGTTTGATAAGTGTTTAATTCAACGATATCATTACCTCATAGAAACGCCTTGACAAAGCACAATCTAGCAGCAGACTTGAAACCAATAAATTTTTCTGAGGTAACAAAATCTTATTTTCAAGGTTGTTATTATCAACTAAATGCAAATATGTCTTTTTACTTTAAATATAGATTGTGTTCTTACTCGAATTCCAAAACAAAAATCACTTAATCTCAATTAACACTGCCGTAACCCTACCAATCTTCGTCAAATTATTGCAGGAAAGATTGAATTCAAAGTACATTGAAATTCCATTTATATATCCATATTCGAGGAAAGGAAATTTGTATATTGATTCAGAAAAAGACTGGAATTATTGCAAACAGTCGGCAATTTCGGCGCAGGCATATAATCCATTTGATGTTTTGACTTTGAGAATTTTGGAATATCTATATTGAACCATGATGTGGCCTCGGAGATAAACCGTGCTCTATTTTTTTGCTTGATGTTGAAATATCTGTATGTCAAATTCTTTAGAACATTTATTGCATCTTTCATAAAATAAATAACATATTTCATTTTAAAATGCTGTCGAATTGTACTACATCGATATCGATATAAATCCTTGAAGTCTGCGAGTTAGTAAACTTCAATAACATAAGTAAACTTTCATTTCAACATAATTGAGAGCTTGTTTTGAATTTAAAATATTAATTCGATAACATCATCATATATGTACATACTGTACATGTAAGTAACGGAAAATTTTCGAATGAGGAAAATTGTCTATTTAACGGCGTACAATAAAAATACTTATTTGCATTCAATTTTCCTATCTTTATTCGAGTGACTCTTGAATTAAAAAAAATGCAACTTTTGATCTCGTTTTCATTACCAATTACATGTACAAATGAGGCATTAAAAAATATCGATCGCCTGTGACATTACAAAATGTTCAATTTGTGGTAATTCTCTCTATTTGAATCTTTATTATGTAGTATTTATTATAACTCTTTTATTGATGTAACTGTTGACATGGCATGGGGTAATCTAATAAATGTATTCCATATTATGAGAAATTTTGTTATTAGAATTAATTAACTTTTTCATAACGATAATCATGAATCGTATAAGATCTACCCACAACTTTCCATAGATCATGTGTAATTTACCGAAATTTTACAAACACACCGTCGCATGGAATTGTCACGTAGATTCCGATCCGCGTGATATTGTGCACGGGATCAGAGCTCGTGATTTAATGATAATAGCAATGCATCAGAGCCACAATTGATGCATCATTGTGAAAGAATGGAAAGATACCAATAAATCCTGAATATATGGGAGGTGTACCAACTAATGAATCAAAATAAAGATCATTCATTAGTCTGGACGTATGATAAAGTTGGGAAATGTGAAGGAAAATTTTATTATAAATAGAGCTTTGGAAAGAGTAGTTAATGTTAGATTTTAGTTCATAGAGCTATATATAGATAATTAACTAATATTTGTAATAAATCCTCTCAATTAAAATAAAAATACACATATTTTTTCATAATAAAGCTATATTGATTAGTTCCAAAATTTCTTGCTCATTGTGCAATCTACCTATAGATTATGAATTATAATGAAAATATAATAAATTAAAAGAACTAGTAACATTAAAGAAAGCAATTTGATCAGATAACTTAATATGAAGTCAGAATAATAATCAATTACTTATAATAAATTAATAAAACATGAAAAACTAAATTATAATCATATAGTTTCATGGTTTACTTGGCAGATTCTTTATATTTGATCTGTTAAATAATAATGTAAATACAAAATTAATATTTACATCTTTATAAGCTATATTATATATTAAATATTTATTAAATATCTATGTTATAAATATAATAAATTATTAGTTTATAATAAAATATCTTGATATTTAATTCAAGTAAATATATTATTATTCAAATTATCTTATTAAAATAATCAAATAATAATATATTTATTAAATTAAATCACTAAATATTGAGATATTCATTTTTATTAATTATTAGAAATTAATTATTAAAAAATGTAATTAGTTACTTTAAGCTGTAATATCTTAATATTTAGTGATTAGTTTAAATAAAAATATTATTATTAGATTTATTTTGATTAAATAAATCAAATAATAATATTTTTATAAAATTTATTTCAGATTAATTTTAGTATTAGCCTATACTTTGATAATTTAAGACCTATAAATAAAAATAATATTATTATTTTTCTAATTTATAATTAAATTAATTTAAAATAATCAAGATTTATTAAGAATTAATTATATTTTTATAATTTAAAAACTTATAAATCTATCTTATATATATAATATATATCTAATTTCAATTTATTAATCTTTATTATAATAATAATAATCAATTTCTTGTTATTTATAAGTTCAATAATAATAGAATTTATCTTCTAAGTTTTGATTTTATTCTTTTATATAAAGCTTTTATTAATAAATATTCTATTATTTAATAATATTCAAACTAGTTTATTATTAATTTAATCATTAAATTTGAGTAAACTTTTATAATTATAATTTATTTATTCTAATATAGTATTTCTTCTTATATATTATAATATTAATAATCTTTATTTTTAATTTAAAATAATAATTTTTATAAAATATTTAATTTTTTATAATTATAATATATATTTATTATTTTTCTATATATTTTTCTTATAAAAACTTCTTATTTAATTTAGTTTTATTAATATAAATTAATTGTTTTAATAATTTTTATTTTAATATAAATAATTATTATTATATCTATTTTAAATACTTATTAATTTACTTTATTTATATATAATTATATTATAATAAATAACTAAATTTCAAGCTTTTTCTAAGATTTCTTATAATTAGTAACTTATTTTTATCTTTATATTAAATTTAAAATCTTTTATAAAATAAGAAATATAATCTAAATCTTAATTTATCTAATTATATTTCTAAATTTTATATTATAGTCTTATATAAATTCTATTTAATATAATTAATAATAAAAATATTATTAATATATTAACTGAAAATATTTTCTTAATTCTTTAATAAAACTTTTTATTTCTTAAATAATTTAGAATTATTAATAATTTCATATTTGTTAAAATATTAATATAAAATAATATTTTTTAAAAATATAGTTATATATTATATTTAAATAGTAAATATTATATTAATTTATATTATTTAAATAAAATATATTTTATAATTTCTTTAGAATAATAAATATTTTATTAAAAAAAAAGTAAAAACTTAAAATTAATAAAAATTTTTTCTTTTATAATATCAATTAATTTAATTATATTTTTTATAAATTTTTTAAATTAATTATTATTTATTTTTAGTATAATTTTAAATTACTAAAACTAATATATATATAAATATATATATATTAATATATTATAAAATATAATATTATATAATAATAATTATATTTATTGTTACTAAGTTATAAAATTATTTATTTATAATTATAAATAAAATAAAATATAAAGTAAATAGTTTTAATTTATAAATACTTATAATTTTATTATTTGAATAATATTTAAATCTGAAATTAAAGGTATAAAATAAAATAACTTATTTATATAAAAAAATTAAATATAAAATATAAATAAATAATTATATTATATTTCTAAGAAATAATTTATACTTAATTTACTAATATATAATTAATAAATAATTAATATAAATAATAATAAATAAAAATATAAAAGAATAATTATAATTAATTTAATTAAATTAATATATCATATATTCAGAATAAATTTTATAAAAAATAATATAAACTAATAAATATAATATAAATAATATAAAATAAAAATTTAAACTAAAATAAATGTAATTTAATTCAAATTTTTATATAATATATAATATATTAAATAAACTTAATTTTTTAATAATATTTTAAAATATTTAATATATATAAATAATATTAAAAATATAATATACTTCCTATTAATTTGCTTTTTTTTTGTAATTTCATAGTTTTGATACTTTGTGTTTGATAAATAGATATAGATTTTTTTTAAATACTTGGTTAGCTATATCTAAAAGTATATACTTGATTATAATCTATAATTCTAATATTGATTAGTTTATATAATTTATATTGATTTTTGGATATGAGTTAATAATTTCTTCAAATAGTATTTAGTCTTCTTGAAAAGTATTTTTAGTAATATATATTAATCTTTTTGTTTTCTATCTTTTGATTACTAAAGAGAAGTTTTGTAAAGTATAGAGAAAAGATTAAAAGATGACTGTATTATTAGATGATTAGTTAAAATCTAGTATAGATCTGAGATATTTGATTAGTTGATAATTAAAATTAAATTATGACTATATCAGATCATGTTCAAGTATCTTTTGAAATTTATTCTTAACTATATATATATATATTAATATTTAAATATAAATATTAATTTATTTTAATAACATCTTTAAATTTAAGTAGTGATTATAAACTATTTTTTGATAAATCAAACAAGTATTTATTAAAATTACCTCTAATTATAAAAAGATTTGCTTATGATATGATTTTATTTATATAGTACATTATTATTTTTTTGTTTTGGTGATCTTTTTCTAGATTAGATGTTGATAAATATATTGCTATAATTTTAATTTTAATATTATCTATAAAGACTAATAATACATGTATTAATCTTTCTGAAATTTTAATGATTTTTTGTATATGTCTTGATCAAAAGAGATTAATTAATAAACTTATTCCTATATCAAATAATTAAGATTTATTGTAACAATTTTGATTGGGTTATCTTCCTTTAGATCTCTTTTAGTTTAGATCTTTATTTTGCGCTATCTGTATAACAGATTAGCTTTGTATTACATTTTAAAGAAGATCATTTTCATTCTGGATACACAGATGATCATTATGTATTAAATACTTCTAGATTTAGCACACAGTTACTC
>CAJVPS010000387.1:0-25800 GCA_910591765.1 Ambispora leptoticha
TTTGAAATCCAATATCTCAAAATTCAATGATCCAATTTAAATGAAAATACTCCATTAAATTTGTCACGACTCCACGATTCTTATGATAATATCTTTATTTAAATGAGATCACTAGATTACAAGAAATTGGGTTCCAAAATGATATTTTCATTTTTGAAATTTCCGGTAATATATTGTGGGGGTGTGTACGTCATACTTTTAAACCTACGATGATTTCCCAAATATAGTACTAGAACAATATTACTGCATAGAGTGTAGAAGTTTATTAATATTCCATCAAAATGTCAGAAGAAGACGACGAAATATACGATGTCGAAGCAATTTTAGACCGAAGAATAAAGAATGGTCGAGAAGAATACGAAATAAAATGGATTGGCAAGTAATAAGACGCATACACTTCACTTTTTCGAGTTTTTACTCACACTTGAAATACAATAGGCTATGAACAAACAACTTGGGAACCGCGTTCCAATTTAAACTGTGACAAGTTACTTCGTGAATTTCTCGATAAAATAAACCCTAAAGCGACTGAGACGCGAAAAAAGCTTAAGCAAATTGGTGACGACGAAGTAGAAGTAGCTTCAGATTCTAATTCCTCTTCTTCAGAAAAGGTTGCCATTGATGAGCTCTCGGTGGATTCTGATGTGGGTGTGGAGGAACCTCCTGAACCACCGCCGCCTCTTACAGAAGCAAAAAAGGAATTCTTAGCGAAGTTGGGAATATATACAACAACTACTGAACCAACAAGATCAACAACGTCTTCAGTATCAAGATCCACCCAACATAGAGAACTTCTAGAATCTTCACAGAGTAATAGTAAATCGTATTTGAGAAAACCCCAACTTCGAAATCCGACTGCAAGCATCCAAAAGAAAACAGTTAACAAAAAAGAACTTGTAAAGAAAATGACGTCTGGTATCAGAAAAACACAACTAGAAGGAAAAAGTCGATCAAATTTGCAGCAAAACAAGATTTATAAAATCAGGAATTCAATGTATACAAGATCAATGGGTGCTCCTAGCATCAGTTACCACATTGACAATACAAAAGATGATATAAAAGAGAAGCTTTGGTCTATGAAAATTCCTAAGAAAACATCTAATGAAATAAGAATGTCAGATTTATCTTCAGATCTGAATCAAATTCAAGACTCTACATCTTCAAATACTTTAGATAAAGAAGTTATCAAGTTATCTAAACAAAAGGTAAAAGAATATTTATTTTTGAATTTTCATTTAATATAATAACAAATCTGATATTGCAAAATTATAAATCAGATAATTTTATTATTATTAATTAATAAAATTTTTTTTAATTTATTTTAGTTAATTGAAATAAAAAGCTGGAAAGGTTACTTATATAAAAAAGAAAAAACTGATAGATATATTGCACAAATTGAAATTAAATCTTTAAATATGCAATCAGATGAAAAATTATTGTAAGTAATTTAATATTTTTTTTTAAATTTTTTAATAAAAAAATTGATTAAATAGTATTTATAAAAATAACAATTTAATTTTGTTATAACTATTATAATCAATTTTTTTTTATAAAAATATAAGATATTTTTATTACTCTTTATTTTTTATAATATAAAGTAATTTAAAAAATCTTATATTTTTATTTATATATAAAATATTAAATATAAGTTTATAATAATAATGTTAAATTAACTTTTATTTAATATAAATATAAGTAAATTTAACAAAAAAGAAATATAATAACAGAAAAAATAATATTTAAAAAAATGATTATAAAGAGAATTTAGCAATTTTATATTTAATTTCATTATAAGTCAAGTTAGTTCAATTATTTTCAAAAGATTTGTGAAACAAAGTTTTTGAGAATTAATTGAATTTAAATTATTGAATTATTTGCATATATAATAAGTTATTTATATAATATTATAATACAATATTCATAATTGTAATATAATATTTATAAATAATATCATTTTAAGTATTTATATAAATTTCTTGGAGTCATGTGCAAATCATGATCTGGATCTGTAAAAAGTGTAATTCTTATTGGTTATAATAATAATGAATTATGATTGGATGATGAAAGAAATAAGAAATCTGAATTTAATTTAGACTAAAGTATAATTATAAATTTATAGTGCGACTTTAAAATCCGAGAACGAAATTTACATGGACTTTATAATAACGGAGTCATCTATGATAGACTTTCACAAAGCAGAACCATTTTCTGCAACATTGTATACAATGACAGCTCTATCAAACGAATATCGATTTAAGGATGAGATCGAAAAATTAAAACTTGGAAATATGGTAAGAATATTTTAATATTTATAAGAACATTCTATTTATTGACTGATTATGAATTATACATACAGATTGGCATGATCTATGTTCCAAGAACTGAACCTGACGATGTTATTTTTGTATGTGCATCCGCCTCGAATCTTTGCAAGGAGCTTAATATACAGTTTACGTCAGAAAAAAGTGCAGTCATCTTTAGAATGCCTTATGACTTCTTATTAAAGCAAACGGTTAAGTAGCATTGAAAAATGTGAGGCAATTTCTATTGTGAATATAATATTAAGTTATATGGTCAAATTGGATATAACGATATTTTAATTTTCATATATCATTATCGATTGACATGTATTTATAAATTTAACGAGGTAGTCAGGTCGAGCATACATAAGTAGATATAATGGATTTTGGTCATAAAATTCGAGTCTTATTTAATCCATTTCAAAAAATTGTTCAAAGCTTTCGCAATAACGATAATAATTTTAATGTAGATTCTACCCGGCAAGTGGCCCGGGGACGGGTGTCACATAAAACTACCCGAGAGAACACAAATCCTAACGAACAAATCCGAATTTGTTTAATGGTTTCGCAAACCTTATTAGCCTCTACTTTTTTATACACATGAAAAAGTGAATAGCTCTCATGCCATTTTAGGTTTTTTTGATCTTTAGGGCAATACAAACCTCAATTAAAAAGTAAGGAACCAAACCTCACTGTAATATCACAACTTTCCCATCACCTACCACTACTCTCCTCCACGTGGCTGAAAAACCTCGTCGAGACTTTTTCAACATGAGTACCACAAAACTTGGCATTCTACTCATACGCACAATTGCAAAACCAATCGCGAGTAGTATCAAAGTAGGTGGGAAGTTGTTTTTGTGGTATTTTACGTATACCATAAGCAGGAGGTTTAGTGCTGTGTTGTTGGTGAGTGGTGATGATGGGGGGAGAGTTGGGGAAAAGAGAGTTTTTTTTTAAAGTGATTTATTTATTTATTTGTTTATTAAAACCTTTTTTGATGGGATTACGCATTTTCTTCTACGATAAATCTGATTCTCCCTTCACCACCATCATCACTATCCTTTCTCGCGTCATATAACCTTTGTCTATTACTTTCCGATCATTGAAAACATATGTAAGCAGGACTATAGCAAAAGACACGAAAGATTTCGAGAGCTTTGTATTAGCGTTGCGCAGGTATTCTTTCATCATATAATTCAGATCAAATCAAATGTGTGAACCAAGCGTTAGCTAATGGCATTGTTCACTAAATTGTTGTTTGGACCGGAAATAATGATCACACTGAATAAGAAACTTTCCAGATTACAAATCAATAAATGCGCCTAAATTTTTAATTCTAAAATAGGCTACACATCGCCTTGAGATGCAATTGAAACTGCGTCTATTAAATTTACCAGAAGAAAAGATTCGACCTTTGAATGATGCTAAGTAAGTAAGTTTCAGACAATTTTATACGTAAGATATCTTTTTTTTGTGTTTGGGTTTTCTATGGAAATATCTAATTCACATTCTTTTGCGTTTTTTTTTTTTTTTAATTCTTGGATAGAGCAATAGAAGCTGGTGCCAATTTCCTAGGTGAAGCAATAATCTTTGGGATCGCTGGATCATTAATAATATGGGAGCAAACGAGGTTTGTGAGTTGAAATATTTGTTCAATTTCATACTCGATAAATTAATAGAGCGTTATGATTTTTCATTTTCAGATCTTATAAGCACACCAAAGAACGCAATACTCATGTAGACGAAACATTAAATAGATTAGAGAATGAAGTAGCCGAGCTTCGCTCACACCTTCAGAATAATCGCGCTTTTCAAGCGCAATTACAATTACATTTAGATCAAGCTCGCGAGGACAATGAAAAACTAACTAAAATAATGGATCATGTGTTGAACAAAATAGAACCAAATCGAAATAGTGCAAATGGCGGAGATGATGTCGGGGGCAGCAGTAGATCAGGATCGGGTTGGGATAATTCTCCGAGCGGTATTAATAATCGGCATAGAGAACAATTAAATCATTACTCTAATAGACCATCATAATTAGAATAAATTAATTAGAAAATGGGTGGTAATTAATAAAATGGTAATTTCGTTAAGTATTATTTTATTGAATTAGCCCTCTGCCCTTCTAGAAACTTGCACAATTAAAAGGAAATTAAAAATAATTTATATATTTACATTCTATTTAATGGTAAAAAAATCTATAAATTAACAGTATCTATAAACTCTATCACAATAAATTATTTATTATGATTATTAGGATTATGATGGTGATGATGATGATGATGATGATGATGATGATGATGATGATGATGATGATGATTATATTAGTATTATCTAATGCAGCAAATCTATACGATAAGGAAAAAAGGAAAGAAAAAAATAGATGATATCTAGGCTTTTTATTTTCCATGTCGATTTAATATTAGTAATTGTACTTTTCGTTGCACTTTTTGCAAGTCTGCCGCGTTAAGATCATCCAATAGTGCAAATACAGCAGTAAGCACATTTGACTAATTGAAATCATTATGCGAAAAGTTAATTGAATATAGAAGGCTTAATAAAATCAGAATATTATAAATCTCACCTGTCTGGTTTCATTGTCATTTTCCATTTTATTGTTATTACGATTATTTGAAGATTTTGTTGAAGTGTCACTTTCCGGAGATGCAGCCATAATTGTGGCTTCTAGATTGCTAACACGTTTTGGCGCGGGAGATAATATCTTCGGGGAAGGAGTACGACTTGGTGTCATTAGTGATAAAACGGGAGAGAGTGTCTTATTATTTGTCCCTGTAACAGTTCCATTTACTTTAATCGATGATGAAACTCCATTTCCATTTATTACTAATGCTGCTGGAGCTGGAGATGGTGTTCGCCTTGTTATCGCAGGAGATTTCGGTCTATTTACTACTGATGACGAATTGTGATTATTAGAAAGGCCAATTAACGGAGATTTTGCAAAACCGTTATTTGCTCCATTGATCCCGTTGTTCTTGATTGGTGGTGAAGAACTATTTTTGCTGTTTGTAATGGTTGTTAATCCTCGAGTCGTATTGCTTTTTGTTGATGTTGCTATTGATTCTTGAGAGTTACCATTCACCGTAACCAAACTGACACTATCAATCGACAACGACTTAGATGTTGGACTGACGATTGGTTTTGGTTCAACTGTTAACCTTTTTCGAAGTCTTAATGGCATGTCTAAAGGAGTAGAACTCATCGAGGCTAAAACTTCTTCATCTGTCACATCTAATTTAAAGTTTTCTTTTATTAATAAAGATATTTTTTTTTTTGGTAATTATCACTTATTTCCTCATACCGTGATGATCTAATTTTTTTATCCAAGGCAAGTATCGTATGACCACGTATCGATATTCGCGATCATTTTCGGCGCATGGATTATCACATAACCATAACACTTGCAAATTTCGCAATGCCGTCAGATGCTTTACTTGTTCTGCGTCACTAATATAATTTTTCCTCAAATATAATTCTATTTATGCAATTATTTTGGAGAGAAAGTATAATCTTTTGGTTAATAGAAGAATGACATATACACATACAACTTTTGATAAGATATTTTTTTATTTTTTCGCATAATAGTTACAATAAATTCGGCAAACCTATTAAGTTTTTGCCTATTAAAGAATTAAAATAGTGTTATTTATTATGTTTATGAGTATATCTTATATGTGAATTTTTTTTACGGTACTTACATTCTGAAAGTTGTTCCAAAGTAGTAAGGTTATTGACACTTTTAGAGAATAAATGTTAATTTATTAGGCGTTTTTTCTATATTACCTAATTTCTACAACAGTAAGTCCTTCTTAAAGAGTTACCTTAAACTAAGTACCTCGAGGTTCGGGCACTTTTTCAATAAACTCACATTAGTAAGTTCACATGCCCATAGATTCAAGTGCCGTACTTCGCTCAGCGATTTGGCACTCGTTTTCGAAAACAAGATTTTCTCAGTCAACACCGTCATGTTATTATATTAAATATTAATGTTCTACTCTAAATTCAGATTTTCTATTATGGACAGAGATAAAAGTAATATGAGTTAATAGCTATTCTCTCTTTTCGTGAGAATAATGCATGATTTCAAAATTTCTGATTGTGATTATGCTAGCACGGACACGATTTATTTCGCGTGGTCAATTTTTGGCGCACAATGTAATTATAAATTTTAACGTTGATAATTGATTGTCTTTAATGTAATTAAATGATCATTGACATCATTATTGACATTGAATAATCATTGGACATTGGAATGTAATCTAATATCTAATATCTCGAAAAGACTAAAATTTAGTTCTACTCGTAACGGTTTCTATGATTTTTGATGGGAAATCCAACAATTTACTAAAGTAAATTTTGCATATTTTTGCGGACCACGTGTCCGATCCTGATTTATCCGAGCCACTTAAATATTAAGTAGTTTCATAGGTGAAATTTCAAGCGTGTACACACTGATCTTGCAAAAAATGTAGACTCCTGGCATCATATTCAACCCCAGGTCAGCTCAAAAACGTTAAGTAAACTCAACTTTTCGAAGAAGAACGTTCATATGTAAACATATGGCCACGATGTGCTTTCAATTCTCCCAGTGGCAGGCGTAACCAAATAAATTCAAGTGAAACATTATCACCCATTTGATTAATTTTCATATAGTTAGCGCCACACAGGAAAAATTTGGATTAAGTCATTCGCTCGTGTAACAATTTGTAAAAGTAGAAAGAATGATACCACCACCAATTCATCGCGGAATGAAAAATTTGCAGCGAGAATTATTTCGCACTAAAGTGGAACTAGTTGGAGTCCGTATCGCTGCAAATACAACTGCAAAGTTTTTGAAGGTCTTAAAAGAGTATGTAAATGTTTTTTTGATGGTAATCTTGAGGAAAGTAATTGAAACACACTTATTTTCCTTTTTTTGTAAAAGTGATTTATTTCATCAACCAAAAATGAAAAATGTCGCTAATGATCCAGAATCCAACGATGCGAGGATTATTCTACTGAAACCGGAAATTCAGAGTTTAGGTAAATCAATCACGCGATCGATTTTCGCGAAATAGAGAAATGATCATTACAAACAACCAAAAACTCAAAATTTAAGTTTGGATTTAGTAGATATAGTTTTTGGGCGGTGATAGCCTTCGTAGTAGTTACAAGTTTTTCAAAAATCAATTCTCAAGAGGTAATTTCTTTTCACACACGACTATAGAGCAAATCGATGACGCGAACATCTCGCAAGAATCCCGAGACCTGATCAATCAAGAAGCGTTAGGTTTCGTCAAGCATACTGTTGAACTTGACTATGGAAATTGGGGTGCCGGTATATATACATGATCATTCATTAATATATAATGTTAGTAGTTGAATTGTTTGAATTTGATTTGCACGCATGTGAATATTTCGACTTCAAATTAAATATTTCGTTATTTTATTATTTCACTGTCAAAATAACCTATCTTTCCATAAAAAATACTACTAAATCTTTAAAGACGAGATCCTGAAAGCTATTTTGCCGGAAGATAGTGAAGTACCTTCGTCCTTTACACAGATCGGGCATATCGGTGAGGATGATTATACATATGAATTATGAAAAGTTTTATCAATTTTAATATTATTCTATCTCGTATTGTAATCATAGCACATATGAATTTACGAGATGAATTCTTACCATGGAAGGAAATTATCGGCCAAGTGATTCTTGATGTATGTATTCTTACGTGACAAAGAAATTGATCGATATTCTAATTTTTCTTATTATACCAAAAATCTCATTTACCTAGAAAAACCCAAAAATTAAGACAGTCGTCAACAAAACTGATATAATAGATACAACATTCCGATTCTTTAATATGGAAATCTTAGCTGGGATTAATAACATGATTGCCGAAGTGGTATGGTTTTTCTTGGTTCTCTTAACATTACATAAGAAAGCCTAAGTTATAAATATACCATGACAGAAAGAAGGCAATTGTCGATTTCGATTAGATTTTTCTCAAGTGTATTGGAATTCACGACTACATTCTGAGCACGAACGTCTTGCAAACTTATTCAAAAAAGGCGATTATATATGTACATAAAACACGTTATTGATTCATTCAACAAGAATTTTTATCTGTATTGTTATATTCGCTTATAATAATATATAAACTTATGATATGCCAGGTGATGTTTTTGCAGGGATAGGACCATTTGCGGTTCCTGCGGCCAAAAAAGGGTGTATTGTATACGCAAATGATTTGAATCCAGTTTCTTATAAATATTTGCAAGAGAATAGCGTTCTTAATAAGGTATTAATTTTTATTGTTCATCTTATCATGAAGCTATTGTTTTAGTTGAAAGCTAAATAACATTTTTTGACCATAGGTTCAATCAAAGATTTTTTCATATAATATGGACGGACGCGATTTCATACGAAAAGTAGTAAAAGATTTACATGCCAGCTTGGCTTCAAGCTACAACAATAATGACAATGAAAATGAAAAATTATCGAATGATGACAAAGCTGTATCAGAGAGCAAATCAATATCTTTATCATCTTTCACGGATAACGCGAATACCGCATCGTCAGCAATTTCTGCCATTACCACTACTGCGACTTCAACGTCAGTAACCGGGAATACGTTTAAAATACATAAATTTCGAACATTTGATCATTTTATTATGAATTTGCCCGCTACAGCTATAGAATTTTTGGGTACGTGTTTGAAATAATTTATTAGTTTGGCATTAATTTAATACAATTTGATGCAAACTTTTCTATATAATTATAAAGACGCGTTCAAAGGAGTATATCACGAAATGGAATCCGTTATCAGCTCTCCTTTAACAGAATTACCAATGATTCATTGTCATTGTTTTTCAAAGAGTGAAACACCCGAAATTGAACTGATCGAGGTATTTGTATATTTATTTCTTTATTCGTATTCAAATATCGTGCAAGAAAGTAAACATTTATTATTATAGCGTATAAGGTTAGTTTTGAATGAACCTGCGTCTTCCTTACCAAATGATGCATTCGCGGTACATTTTGTGCGGAGTGTTGCTCCAAACAAAGATATGTATTGTGTCAGCTTTCGATTAAATGCAAATGTTGCTTTCGGTGCTGTCCCTTCGAAACCCGAAATCTCAATTTCTTCTTTGGACGTTGCTGAACAAGATGATGATGATGATCACGAGGTGGGACGAGAAAGGTAACGGAAATAAATTTATATTTATCATTTATTAACTTAATAATAACAAGAGTTTTTCATATTTATGACTTTGTATAGCAAGAAAAGGAAAGTTGAGGTGAACAGTGCTGAGGATAATAATAACACCGATGAAATCTCAGAAATTGAGGAAAAATACTAGTAGTAACGCTCGAAAAAAATAAAATAAAATTGTCATCTTTTATTCTTTTACCTATTTGGCTATTTTTTTGATGATAATTTTTCCGATAAAGAATTATTGATCTATTAATTTTTGTTTAACTTTTTTCTGTTGACGTTTTTGAGTATTTTTATCGAATCCGTCACCATCTTCCAACATGGCACGCTTCTTTTTCTGTATTTCTTTTGCGGCACCAAACTTTGTATCATGCAGATGCTAAATATCATTATCGAATAAGAATAAGTAATAAAATAAGCATAGGAAATTTAAAGGCTAGCTATTACCAAAAGATCAATTTATTTACCATAGAAGCGACGCGTTTTGCGGTTGCAATCTCATTTAACGATTCCAATACTTTATTTTCGTTGATTTTCCATTCAACCATTTTCTTATCTACCCAAAGCAGCAACGATAAAAAAATAATTAATTTTTCAGGTATATAATTAAAATTAACTTTTTGCTTAAAGAAAAAACTTTACTTATTCTAGTTTCAATATTTTCTACTAGTTCGACATCACGTTCCGTAACAATTGAAATTGCAACACCGCCTCGTCCTAAAAAGCAAGATATCCAAATAAATTATATATTCCTTGATTAATTAAAAATGGATAGCCGATATTGACCTGCTCTTGCTGTACGACCAACTCGATGAATATAATCAGTCGGATCTCGAGGAATGTCAAAATTAATAACTAATTGAACCGTTTGAATATCAAGACCACTAATTAAGCACGTAAATAAAGATTCAATAATAAGAATTACTATTATCGCAGCTATAAAATACGCAAAAAAATGAAGGAAGGAAAAAATTACCGACTCCCAACATCAGTTGCAATCAAAACTTTGACCACTTCAGCTCTAAATTTTCCAAGACTATTAAGTCTCTCCTGTTGACTCATTGTCGAATGTAAGCTAGTGCATCGAATTCCCAATTCGTACAACATGATACGTAACATTTCGGCTGTTCTACACCTTCCACAGAATATAATGGTGGATTTATCGGTAAAATCGTTGGATCGTAAGAGATATGCTAAATATGGTTCACGAATATGCGATGGTATGAATATGTAATACTGGGCTAAAGTTGAAACTGTAGTTACTCTAAAAGAATCATATTCAGTTAAAATTAATAATCTTGTAGTTCATTTATTAATATTTACACATATTTATAATATTGGACTTACTCAGATTTGACTTGATATAAGAATGGTCTCTTCGAAGGTTCTTTATCTGGATCACTTAATGCATAAATACTTTCGGTCATTGTTGCTGTGAATAACAAAGTCTGACGCTTTTGTGGTATATTGTCAAATATAACGTCAAGATCATTTGAAAACGTTGAGGATAAAAGACGATCAGCTTCGTCAAGCACCTACTTAATTTTTAAAATGTAAATAATAGCAGTGAATAATCATGCATTCTTTGACTTGATAATGAATAGAAAATAATAGCAAAAATAATTATTCAATGCTTACTAGGAATTGAATTTTTTTAAGATTAACTGCATTTGCACTACTATTAATATGATCCACCAATCGTCCTGGAGTTGCGATGACAACATGAGGACTACGAGAAAGTTCGAGTGCTTGACTCATCATATCCAGACCTCCCACAACAACACATTCTTTAAGATTGATTCCTTTTCCTAGAACACGAAACTGTTCGGCAATTTGGAATGCTAATTCCCTATAAACAAAAAAATATTCAATCGCGAAAACTTCTAGTAATAAGGACTATTGTTGCATTAAAAATAAATGTGTCGGAATACCTTGTAGGAGTAAGAACCAAAGCAAATATACCATACGGGTCTTGGGACAACTTTTGAAGTATTGGCAAAGCAAATGCCGCCGTTTTACCGGACCCGGTTTTTGCTCCGCCTATACAGTCTCGTCCAGCTAATATTGGTGGTATACATGCCGTTTGAATTTCTGTTGGAAATCGGATGGACATTGCTCTTAACGCGTCCACGAGCCAAGCTTCAAGCCCTAAATCTTCAAAAGTACTTATTGCATTGTCATTATCGAGGGTTGAGGTTGAAGAATATTGACTCATTTCATCTATTTCAAACATGATTAAAAAGTTTTTTATCTTGTAGAACATAAAAAAATTATTACACAAATAAAATTACGAAACAGCGCGCCCTTTCTCGAGTTTTGAACACACCTTAACTTATTTCAGAATGCACGACTTTCCGCCTTTAAAAAATGATCTTTTACTTCGAGCTGCTACCGGTTAATATTGGAAATATCTACTGTTCTCCTAAAAATTCGCGTTATATACGTCATACAATAACTTTGAATTTTCTTATCATATAACTTACAGGGCAACCTACCGAACGTGCACCAGTATGGATAATGAGACAAGCTGGGAGATACTTGCCTGGTAAAATAAGAATGTACAGAAAAAGTTGACATTGTATTATGCAAACTAATTATTTTTTTTTAAAAAAAAAAGAATTCAATAAAGAACGCGAAAAGCATGATTTTTTCACGATATGTCGAACTCCAGAACTAGCCACCCGCGTCACACTACAACCAATCAATAGATACGACGGACTATTAGATGCGGCAATTATATTTTCAGATATTCTTGTAGTTCCGCAGGCTCTCGGTATGGTCGTTGAAATGATACCCGGCAAAGGTCCGAATTTTCCTGAGCCTTTAGTTTTGCCCGAGGATTTAAAGAAATTGAAAGAAGTAGTAGATGTGAATAAGGAACTGGGATACGTGTTTGATGCGATCACAATGACACGTAAAGCTTTGGAAGGCAGAGTTCCTTTGATTGGATTTATTGGTGCACCATGGACTTTGATGGCTTATATGATTGAGGGTGGTGGTAGCAGTTCATTGTCAAAAGCGAAAACATGGATATTTAAGTATCCCGCGGATAGTCATAAATTGTTACAGAAAATCACGGACATTGCAGTAGATTTCTTGGTGGGACAGATAAAAGCTGGTGCTCAGGTAATAATTAAAACGAATATTCATTATTTATCTTGCAGTTTTGCTGAAATCTCTTACAATTTAAGATCGTACAAGTATTTGAATCATGGGGAGGCGAACTTTCACCCCACGATTTCAACACTTTCTCACTACCATATCTAAAACAAATCGCGCAACGCGTAAAAAAACAACTCTCGCAAGACGGGCTACCTTCTGTCCCGATGATAATATTCGCCAAAGGTTCATGGTACGCGATCGAATCATTATCTGAGATTGGGTACGATACGATTTCATTGGATTGGACAGTGGACCCCGCCTATGCGAAATTAATCACAAAAGATCGAATCACTCTTCAAGGAAATATGGATCCTTGTATGCTGTTTGGCGGTGATGACGCCATTCGAGCAACTGTACGAAAGATGTTGACTGCTTTCGGCACAAATCGACGGTATATTGTGAATTTGGGGCATGGAATTTTACCGACAGTTGATCCGGAAGCAACTCGTGTTTTCTTGGAAACTGTGCATAGTGTTGGGCTGGAATTAAATAAAAATTGAGTTTTTATAGTTATAAAGAAATATACTTAGAAATAATGCTTATGATTCTTCAATATCGTGAGATATATAACAAACAAATAAAGAAATTTGTGCAGTACTATAAGTTCTACAATATTGTTATTCGAATGTACACATATATTACGATTTATTAAACAACTAATCCAATTAAACACATCCATATTAGTATTTTCTCCACCAAATAGCATTTCCACAAACAATCAAGATAAACGATACGTCAATAACAACCACAGAAATGATAATGTGCGTTGATTTGCTTGTGAGTACAATTACAGGATTATTTTGAGCGTTATCATTTGATATGCAATTAGACTTTAACAAAAATGTAAGGAAAAGTGATCTGTTTCTTCCCATTTTTGCCTATCGTCAGAAAACATCATTTTTTTTATGCGGACCATGCTGGGTAACCGGCGGATACAAATTGTCTATATTCGTTACACCATGCACGCCGGCATGATACGGATTTCGATGAAATAAGAAATTTTGGGTGGATTATTATTACCGAAATACTCAAATTGTTGCAATGTGAAATCTTTATAAACCCTCAATTTTCTTTGATGATCACATAAGATGCATATATTAAACAGGTATATTCAGTTAAAGCCGCATCATTTACTTTCTCTTTCGCAGCACAAGAGGCCTCCACGAGTAAGTTTACATCTACCAGTAGTCTGTTGCATAGATAGTGTTCAGCATCTGCTTTCCATGTGGTATTTGCATGCTGATCTGTTCAGCTAAAATATGAACTGCTCCGATTTTTTGCCCAAATTCAAAATCTCGTTTTGTGTGGAAATCGACAGACTATAAAATAATTTTTAACATTCAAAAATAACTAGACTCATTTGTTGCTCGATGTAGCCATAATGCATTCCAAACTAGTTCGTTTTTGCAGTCGGATGAAGCATAAAATTTTCCTGCAGTAGGAACTGAATTCTGATACAAATTGAATGGAATAGATTCCGCCAAATTGTAAAGGCCGGCCTTTGGCACGGAAGATTAATGTGTTAGCATAAGAAATATCATTAAGTTTATCTCATCGTTATAATCCAAGTATAATTAAATTAAGAGAATATTTACTTCACTTAGCGTCAGTACCCCAATAATTATGATCTATGATACCCATCTCCAATTGGACGTATCTTTATTTATTAATCAATCTATGCCCTATTTTATCATTTCATAATATTTGTCTGATTGGATATTCCGTACCCTTGGAATCAAAGTGAATTTTATGTAAATATATAAATAACTTTTTTAAATAAATTTTATACTCTCTACATTTTATACGATTATTGGGAAGCAGCTTACCACTTTGCTGCGTTTCATAAAAAATATATTCAATTGTCGGGTGTTTTATCTAGTATAATTATTGATATGCATGATATCTTTTGATATAATCTTCTCCGTATAAACAAAGTACAATACATTTTAGATTTTATGAGAACACGAAGTATAAGAATCTGTCGAAAAACAAACAAGAATACACGTGTTTTTAGATATGTGGTGTGGAGGACACGTTCAAAACTCGTTTTTAATTAAATATTCAAAAATAGAAAAGATATTAAACCAAAAATAGAAAAATATAAACCAAAAAAAAAACCACATTATCGTTATCGGAGATGCGTGTCACACATTGTTTTTTATAATAATTCCTTTTTTATACAAGACCCCAAAGATCGGTATAAGTGGATCTCGAATCTTTTTATTCAGGCGAGGCAAGGAACCTTTTTTTTTTAAGTAAAAAAATCAATAACTCCTAAACGAAAATATTTTTAGATGTTTATATGAATATCCGATTTCTCTGTAAACAAAATCTCAAAAAAAGTTTGGGTAACAAATAAATTATAACTATATTTAGAAACCAAGAATAATCTATATAGAAAATACACATAACTAGTCATTCTTATCTAATATTTTTACATTTCTGCTTCGACGCCCAATTAACAAACTTGATAACACCATCATGTTGCAGAAGCATTTCCAGCGTATTATACGTGTATGCCATATCAGCATGAGAAATCATTTTATGACAAGCATTATGACAAGGTCGACAGATCATAACACCACGAGTTAACACTTCTTCCTTGGTGAACAGTTTCCGTTTCAAAACTTTTTTGTGCATATATCGAGGAATCAAGTGGTGGAAAGTGAGACGCATGTGACGATGACAGAGTTGACATGTTCCTGGTTCATATTCTTCTTCTTCATCGTTAAACTCCTCCTCCTCCTCCTCCTCATCATCATCATCATTTTCATCATCATCTTCTAGTTGTTTGGTTTTGGAGATTGAAATTGTTGGATTAATTATGAGTTTCCATTTATTTAAAATATCACGAGATATTTCTATGCATTTTTCGTCGTTTTCACAAACGCCAAATGTAATGAAATCAACTTTTATTACTTCACAAATTTTGGCGATTATTTCTTGTTCATTAAGTTGGATACCATTGTTACTATCATTACTTGAGTCAACTATCTTTGAAACACTATTACTATAGTTATCAGTAGCACCACTATTACTACTAAGATCGATTAACGACACCTGCTGTAAAATTCCCTCGTCCCAGACTTGCTCCGCGAGATACTCCAAAAAGTCTTGTTCGTCGTCACCAACAACGTCCGGATTATGCGTGCACAACACCTGGTAAAAAGTCGTTTTGAAAAGCACAAATTTTCTAAGTGCTCTTGTTGTACGTTTTGTTTTGTTGCTATTTGCATTTTTACTATTGTTATTTCTCTTTTTTGGTTTTGTCTCTTTGAATGTTGCAAACATGTTTGTAGCGGGTGATGTAACAATATAATGACGGTGATATTATGTATTATCGTATTATGATTTATTATTAGATCAATAGAAAAACCGGTTCTTGTTCTTTATTGAATGTTGATCCAAGATCTACCAATAAAAAAATTATACATGCATGCACCTTATTTGTGTGATCAGGCGTCAATCTGCACCCCCCAAAAAATGTTTTTTCGCACTTGTTGTGACAGATTAAAATGAAATATCACAATAATTATTATAGTATGTGACATAAAAGAATTATACCAGCATAAATTAATCTGTATTCTATTAATAATTTTGGCTAAATGATCTATCTGATCTGCATAATTTGGCCAAAAATTTCATTTAATCTACGACATTTATAATACAGACAATATTACTATGTAAATGCCAAGGCTCCATCAAATGCTCGAAGGAAAATTCCCCTCCCCCACAATTTTAACATATACTTTAGACCCTCCAATTCTTTGAATATTATCACACCCACCAACTACAAGTCTTGGACGTATGAGCTTCATTTCGAATACTAATATGAACCCTGCTTTGGTGATTAGACGTTGGTAAAAGCGGTAATGTGCCCAGAAAAGCATTTTTCGAACAGTTTTTCGTGTGATTTTCCGCGTCTTACGATCACCATATCTGATATTTCAAAGGAATCAAATCCACGAGTAAAGAATGCAACCAATTTTCGATGAATTTCAATTTGCAAACTTTTACGTCGCATTCGAAAAAAACATTAACTCTTTGCTTTTCGCTTCTTCGAAAGTTTAACAATTGAAAATATGGAATTTTCAATTGTTTAAATGAAGTTCATGTTTAAATTGTCTTTTCCTGCATCTTAAAGTTGATGCGGCCAATTGATCTTTTTTTGAAATAAGATTATTCATGTACTTGCATAGGCGAACAATTCGTCCAATATCCTTAGTATATGCAAAGCTGTTCAAATCCAGGATCAATAGAGACTACATTTGATAGAGCCACCCGCTTGGGTTTCGCAGACTTGTTTTTGTATCTCACATACCCAGGAAAATGTCCATTGATTAGTTAGGCATGAATAAGTAGGTTTTGACATCACAAATAATTTTGTGAGGCATGGCCATTTATTAGTTTGGGAGGTCAGAAAATATCTTTATCCTTATACATGAAAATTAATCAATTAATTAATTAAAAAATTGATTCAAATCAATTAATTCTACCTCATAACGATGTGTATAAGTATATGCTGATAGCGTGTGCAAGTATGAGATATAAAACAATTCCAGATAAGTTTTGTGCACGAAAGTAAGCGTTTGACGTAGATCTGTCCGAGATTGAAAATGTATGCGACCTGAAGCCTTGATTTGTATTACGCTTAATTATTTCAATTAATGCTTCTAATCAATAGTGTTAACCGTGTGTGCCCCGAAATGACATATCAAAGACGAACAACAGCTCGTAAAAACTTGCGTTCGCCCCATACTACAGCTTTTTGCATCTTGTCTATCCGAGTTAAGGGATTGAGGCTTATTCCAATTCGTTTCGTCAAACCAGTATAGCAGAAATATATGAAATGTATTTACGGAATGATAATATATACAGACCAGTGCATTGAATAATTATTTCAAGTAAAATTACTATATACAGCACTATCGCTATGTAAATAAAATAATGCAATTATCTTATTATTCACCAAGAACTAAGTATAGTCACACCTTCAGAGATAAAACATGTGACTATATAGAGATGTGACTATTATTGAGGCAACCTCTATATAATCACAATTATATTGAAAAATATAATTAGTAACAAGGTTTTATTTATTGAGAAATAAAAAGTATCGGTGGCTTTTTTTTCGCGCGCGGTCTTTATTCCCCGCTAAAAATACTATTTACAGCAACGACCAAAACAGCAAGAATAAATTAACGACAACAAGAATAATAACTGGTTGTTTATCTATTTCCCTTTTTTCTCTTTTTTTCCGCTGGTTTTGTTGGTAACCAACAAGAAGAAAAATCGTCCTTGAAAATTCAAAAGCATTATTAAACAAGTTAAAAATGGCAATGAACTATGGTTTTAATTCTCTTTCGTTTCAACAGAAAGCTACAATTATGACACATAGCAATCACCATGGTAACAGTAATGGCAGTCACGACTCTACGAATAACTCGCCTCGGCAAGCAATAATATCACCAAATTTACACGAACAGCATCACCAAAAATTGCAACCACCACCGCAAAGAATAGCATCGCCGCAAACAAAATCATTCAACATTTCTTCCATGTTAAATCCCGCTCCTTCGCCACCTCATCGTCCCTCACCTCAACAACAAAACAACAGTAGCACTGGTTCCTCCCCCCCTACTCTGCAGCTTACACCGATTGCTAGTTCTCAGTATTTCACAGTTTCAAGAGAAGTGGGCTCTAATAACCATTATCAATCTAGAAGAATTTCACAGACACCGACTACACAACTTTCTTCCCCCCCTCCTCATTTTCTTCCTTCTTATTCCGCCTTTCACGGTATTCCCAACTACTCGAGTTCTTTGACAATAACAAATACCACATCAACTTCGACACCTCCTCCAAATTCTTCCTACTTAAACAACACCACGATTGGTAGCACAAACGGTAGTAATAATGGCAACAATCTTAATAAGAGTAATAGCAGCAATAATTATCATCATTCTCACCAGCCTATTAATTTTCCAGCAGTGCATTTCAATTCCTCTTCGAATTCACCAAATTCACAAATTTCCTCCTCGAGTATCAGCACCCCACTTTCTATATCTCCCTCATTAACGGTAATTAACCATCATCATCATCATCCTCATAATCATGTTCCTAAATCATCCATCATTTCCTCCTCCTCATACACTTCGTCGCCTGATCAAGAATCCTCGTCCCCGGTGACGGCTACAACTCATTTTTCTGCAATAACGAGGAATTCCGTGTCTACTTTGCCTGAATTCACTCCATTAAGGCAAACTTCGAATCACATCATCAACAAAATTGACATTAACAGTGGATTTCGGATTGAAGAAAAGTTGGTGAAAAATCAAGAGTTAATTGTCCAACCGGTGCATCTTTCTCAGCAACCACCACAACTAAATCCGCATTCACTTTCATATTCACAACAATCACTTTCATCACCACCGCCTTCGTCATCCATTATTAATCAATCTGTTGTCGCGAATAATGATAACATTAATATTTTGGCTATTGCAGCTACCGTAGTGCAAAATAAGAGTTCACAAGAATTTCAAATTCAACAACGACAAAATGATAAGGATGATGTTAATGTATCATTATCGTCGTCTAAAATAGACAAGAAACAACAGCAAGAGGATGATTCGTCAAATGCTGTCATCAGCCCCTCGAAAAAGACAGAGTCGCTATACTCTAATGATTCGTATAATAATAGTAACAATAACAATAGGGACATTATGGTTCCGCCGAGTACCACGGAATCATACGAATTGATTTCTCATAATTCACCTGCCATGTCAAATACTTCTGCAGATGGCGTTTACGAATACGAAGAACCAATTAAAGGGGAGGAAGAAGAATCAATGGTATCAGACATTGAAGGTGAAATTAAAGTGATTACTAACGAAACAAACGAGGATTCAAAATCATCGACAACTACGTCAGACAATTATCAAATTAATAATCGTCTCGACAGTTACATCACTAAAGAATCTATAAACAATCAAGAAGAAAGTTCATCGGGTGAGAAAGAGTACACGCGTCGTCCTCAAAAAGCTGAAAGTTCACGCCGCAAAAAAAACAAATTAGCAACACAAAAGAAACCAGCCAAAAAGACTAATGCACGTGTCTCATCCAACAAAAAAGGTATAAAACGTCGCTCTTCAGAATCGGTGGTTGCCGACTCGGGAGATGACGATTACAGCCCAAAATCTGACATGAGCCATCCAAATAGTAATAATACTATTAATAAAAAGCCGGCAAAAAGGCAGAAAAAGCAATCGCGTTCAACTTCTGCACACGTTAGCAAAATTAATTCACCTAATTTATTGTTGACAAATAAGGGATCAACAGCCGAAGAGATAGGTTTGGATGATTTAGTACAGCCAGATAATAAGCTGTATTGTATCTGTCGAACTTTGTATGATGGTCTTCGATTCATGATTTGCTGTGATAATTGCTCCGAATGGTATCATGGTGACTGTGTAAAAATATCCGAAGAAGAGTCTTTATTAATTGATAAATACTACTGTCCAAGTTGTACTGGTAAGGATTTTAAATTGCTTTGTTTATTATGGCGGTGTTCTTTGAAAATTTTCTCTAACTTATAAATTAATTAAATTAGCTAAAGGTCATAAATCCCAATGGATACCCAGATGCAAAAATACACCATGTAATAAACCAGCACGGGTACCAGAATCTAAATACTGTTCACGTGAATGTGGTTTAGCATGGGCACGTGCTCGGTTAGCAGAATCCGAAGAAAAGCGTGCGAAGCTATTATTATACTTGAAGGCCAACGAAAAGAAAACCAAGAATTCACCAAAAAATACAAGTAATAACAATAATATCGCCAACAGCGGCGTGAAATCCAAAAAATACACCAGAAACCTGGCAGCTGAACGAGAAGATTTTGCACAACTAAAACGAATACACGACGAGCTGGAGAAAATCAAACGATCCTTACAAGTTAACCGAAAAAAAGAAAAAATACTAGACAAAGTCAAATCGCGGTGGGAAATCAGCTGCGAAGGGATTACTGTTGAGAAACAACAACAGTGTGGCTTTGACAAATATTTAGTCTGGGGCGATGATTTACCAGACGACGAGGATCGAATGTGTGAAGCTCCGCCGGAAGATAATGGTAATGTCTGCTTGGAATTAAAGACCGCTTGTTATAAGCATCGTGGGTGGCAAAAGACCAAAACGATGGAAGTCGAGCAAGAGAAAATTTTGCAAGTTTGTATTTATTTTCGAAAATTTTCTGTTTGTAATTTTATTTGATCGTCGCATCGATATTGATCTGAATATTTTTATTTTTATGTTTTGCTTTACAATAGACCAATCAATTAAATAAACTCGTTGCGGAAGAAAAACAAATCAGGTTACGTATAAAACGACGACGAACAGATTTAGCTTCTGCGCTAATGAATGGGACAATAGAACATACTAAACATAAAAATGCTGCTGATTCCAAGACAACTGTTAACAAGTCTTAACAAATAGTAATAACTTAAATTAAATGGACAATCTTAAATCTTTTTCCATTAATCTATTATATAGTCCTATTTCAGAAAATATGTAATTCGCTTATTTTCTTTATTGTAAATAAAAATTTTCAGTTCTAGTAATTATATACAACTTATAATCATAGTGAGTGCTCATAAAATCGCTGACAATTTAAACACGTCATGTAGGTACATATGGTGCACCGCACATTAATATGAGAGAATTTACGAACACGATCAAAGAATCATTAGTACCATAACATTTATATATATAATTAATATTATTTTTTCATATCATATCCACGGTCTATTATTAATGAATCTTACTGATTTAGCTTTTTTATCAATAATAATTGGATCTCATCCTAGGAAATTAAATAAGAGTGAACATAGCCATTAAATAAAATTATATGCAAAACATCATAACTCACCAATAAAATTGAGTAACTTTAAAATCTATTAGTACTTTGTAGAGAAAAAATCTAATTTGTGAGAATTTAAAAGTTTCAGACTTTATTCAGAGTTCAAGTCCAGTTTCTTTTTTATATTATTTATATAACTTGGAATAAATATTATCTGTTAAAATTCCAATTAATTTAGCCTGTCAATCTAAATATTCAGGAATTAAATACAAAGTCTCCTGCTCTATAGAGATTTTATCAAACTTGGTCTGTATATTCATTATATAATTACAAAGCAATTTAATTTCTCACATTAAAATTAAATAATAAATATATCTACTTTGTAACTACCTTTGATAATCTTTATTGCATAGTAATAAAATATAAATGTAGATAGATAAAGTTTATGCAATCATTGCAATTTCATACTTCTTATATTTAATGTAATAAGATTCATCTTTATATTTTTCTTCTATATCTTTCTCGTCATCATTATTTTTACTACTAAATTCATAATATAGATCAGGATATTATTTCAATACTTTATTACAAAAATTAATATAGACATGAATCAGATTATTTTGTTCTTTGGGTAAGATCTTCTTGGGTTGAAGTGTGAGTGATATACTTGTCTGAGTTTTCAAATCAGAAATCTAAGATATAGATGATATACTCATCTTGATTTCTTTTCATTAAATGAGTTTCAGCATTTAACATAATAAGAGCTATTTGTGCATTGACTAACTATACCAAATATATGCTTTTTATTATGTTCCTGCTCCTATTCTGGATATATTTCTGAATTACTAAATTCATAGCAATCATTACAATCATTACTATAGTGTAAGAATAGATAAGAATATTGTTTCAATACCTTATTGATATAGGTAGCACAAGCATCATATGAAATAACTGACATAATCTTTTTGAGTTGAGAGATTGATGGTAAACTTATTTTAATTATCAAGTCAGAAGAGTCAGAGGCTTGGGATTTGAATTGCATACTTATATTGATTTAAAGTTTGACTGATATACTTACTTTTACATCTGATTTTTTTAGTGAAACTGGCATGACCAAAGTCACATTAGTCTGATTATCCTCTGAGAGAATGATTTTTAAAATCACTTGATTTATAATATTTTGGATTTATATATTAATCAGTTTTGAAATCTTATTTGTACTATAAGTGACTTGCTTAATTTTATCTATTCTAACTCCATCTTTTCTGAATAACATAAGAAATTTTCTAGTTCTAAAGATTTTTTTGCGCAAGTTATCTTGTGTAATATTAGGAAGAAAAGGTTTTATTTCTTTATAAATCACTGTTCTAGCTATTTTATCTTTTATTTTACCATCAGCTATAATATTATGAATCTTATTTTTGAATTCAAGAGAATAATAATACCAATTTAAGATTCCTGTTATCTTGATTTGATTACTATTTTAAATAAATGAGATAAATATTGGACAGAACCTGAAATCATATTCTCTAAACTAACGCAAGAGCTGATGATTTTAATAGAGTTGATATTATCTTCAGATAATATAAATGAATACAATTTGCGTATTAGATCTTGTTCTATAATTTGATTTTTATCAGGTGATTCATCTAAAATTAGTTTATCATCTTGCTTCACAGATACTTCAGTTTTTGGAGTATCTGGAACATGATTTTGATTGTTTCCCAAGAGAATAGTTTTTTCGAATTCTCTCAAATTTTCTAAAATTATCCAATTATTTCCTGAGAGAATAGTTTTTATATTGCATGATGAGTTAGAAATAACTGAGTCCTGAGTAGATAATTCATGCTGAAATTTCTTTTCCCATCTCTTTTCTCTAATCTTATCACTGATATTTTTCTTATGTATCTTATCCAAGAAAGCATCCATCTTCCTTTTCTCTGATGACTTGGTGTTTATATTATTAAGCTAGTTTACTATGAGATTGAATATATTAACAGCTGGTACTTTTGGTATCACTTTCTTATCATTCTATAACTTTCCATCTACTGCCAAGAAACCCTGTTTCAATATTACAAGTCTGACCTCAAGCTCTATATTTTTTTGTTCTAGTTTCTTGACTCTAGCATCATGTCTGGAATTCTCCTCAATAATCTGTCTCAATTTTATATTCTCAGCTTTAACTTTAGTAATCTTCTTTCTAAGTTTAAAAATCTTGACATTCTTCTTTCTAAGTTCAAAGAATTTAATTTTTGCAACAAATCAATTTTGGATTGTCTGACATTTATATAAAAAGCACATTTTTTTATCAGACATGAATTTTATAACTGGCTGATAACTATATTGCACATCAGAAATCTGTATCAGATTTTGTTAATCATTAATCAGATATGATATCTAATCATCAGTTCAGATTATTAGCTGTACTAAATTTTGTATATATATATTTATTAACTAATTGTTTTTCAGCATAAAATTAAACATGAGAAATGGTAAGTGTTCATTAAGGTCATATTGAATAATATATTATTTGTGAGGTTAAGAATATTTAAAGTGCTACTTAATGTCACATTCTTGTCAAGAAATATTATCATAATAACTCGCTCAACACACTTCAAGTCAAAATAAGTAAATCTCATAATAACTCATCCAATATATTTCAAGCCAAAGTAAATGAATCTCATAATGGCTCATGTAATACAGCAGTATCAAAAATATTTCTGAATTTGCCAGATTATAATTAATAATATCAAATTAGCAAAAAGGAAGAGGAATTATTAATTTAGAAATGCTAAATAGAAATCTATACATTTGTATTGATCAATTATAAAATAATTAATAATGAAAAGATCTTTATTAATGAAAAAATCATTGTTAATGAAGATATAATTAATCAGATTAATTATTAAATAATAAAGTATATTAATACTATGTAAACAATTCATTCTACATATTTATAAATGAATTATTTTAATGAGATAATAGTCAAATAATAATAATAAGAAGCCAATACAAAATCCAATATATTACATAAATCCATTAATTCAATTAATTTTTATCAATATTTTGACCTAAATTATGTTCTTTTTTATTAACTTTCCAAATCTTCCATGCTAAAATAGCAAATGAATTACTATTTTCTTTTTCTATATAATTAGAAAGTCTTCTTTTTATATTACTAAATCCTGCTATTTTTTGGCATTTTACTGATTCAACTTGCACGCAAATTTTTGCATTACTTTTAATATGAGCATAAGAATTAATATCATGATCGATATTATAGAGAAAAAATATTAATTACGAATTAGATATGGCTTTTGCTACATTATATCACTTAATAAACTTATTAAGAGCAATAGAAAGATTTGGATCATTATTCTTGTGATCATTTTTAATTATCTCAATAAATAATTCAAAAGATACAAAATCATCTTTATGTACTATATCAAATTTAATTAAAAAAAATAGTTAATTAAAATAATAAATAAAAAATAAACTTAAAGTAAACATACTCATCCTTCAAAGCTATCTTATTAGATTGTAACTTTTGGATAATATCGTGAAAGTTTTGGACATCATGAGAATTTTGGACTTTATGAGAGTTTTGGACTTTATTTTAGACTTCATGAGAGTTTTGGACTTCGTGAGAGATGATTAAATTTAAATTATAGTTAATAAAGCATGCATATGCAATAGTACATAAAAAAAATAATTCTCAAAAATAATTCCTAAAAAATTATTAAGTTAGATAAAAATAAAAAAACTAAACTTACCATATTAAGAATGTAATGATGCATAAAAGGAGTGATTCTCAGAAATAATCTTTAAAAAAAGTATTAGATTTAGATAAATAAAAGAAAAAAAGTAACTAGAACTTACCACACATAATATACATGTAATTAAAGTGATCATTAGAAGTTAAATATGGAATAAAGTTCAATGATCTGATATGAAATTTCATAGCCATGGCATCTTGATGTTTATATGGTACTCCAAATAATCCAATGGGACAAGTAAATGTACCAATCTCTATATTAATAGTATAAAATAATTCAGAATCATTCTGTTGACTTGGAACTAGATATTTAGCATATACTTTCATTTATTGGATTTCTAATACATTAATTATCTCCCAATCTAGATGTAACAATTTTGATTGGGTTATCTTCCTTTAGGTCTCTTTTAGTTTAGATCTTTATTTTGCACTATCTGTATAACAGATTAGCTTTGTATTACATTTTAAGAAGATCATTTTCAT